>VXBA01003202.1:518662-567254 GCA_013399895.1 Serilophus lunatus
TTTTTGAACAGTCATTGGATAAAACTCCCAAAGAGCTCTACAGGCAGACTGGGGGTACATCTGGTAAGAAAAAAAGCATCAGATATGAGATTTTAACTCAAAATGGTTACATGATGACCTGGTGTTGTGGGTGGCATCCCTGCCCATGGCAGGGGGCTGGAATTAGATGGTCTTTAAGGTCCCTCCCAACCCAAGCCATTCTGGGATTCTCCAACACATTATGACCCCTAATTAGTACAGCTTTGAGGCAGCAGTTTTTAAAACTCAACGCAAAATACTTTTACATTCAACGACCACTTTCAATTATAGACTGGATTAGTTTCAAGGAGACATTTCAATTAAAAGGAAAAAATAGCTTTAACACTGGCAGAATGGACATACTGCCAGACTTCTATTTCTTTCGTGTATTTCTGATTCAGCATCAGTCAGAAGCTTTACTAAACACAAGCAACTCATGCTTTCACTTTTGATATTCTCTTCCACAGGTATATTGTGGCTGAACACTAAGACAAGCCCAAGGAGATGCTAATTGTTCCTTAAACTTGCAAAGTACCAGAATTATAGTAAACTGAACAGATCTATCAATGAGCTGGAATGGTACTATTTTAAGGGAAAAATGTCAAGAAAGATCTTAACACATATTCATTTATTCTCTTTTAGTCACGCAAGAAAGTTCATGAGTCATGACAAGGGATGAAGGATGATGTAGTTTAAAACTAAAATATGAAACTAAATTACACTTTTAATTGGGAATTCAATTTTTCCCCATCACCTGCAAACATGAGAATACAGCTTGTCTATCATTTGCCACTGCAGACAGACAAGATGTCCTTTAGGAGGTGCAAATAAATGGGGAGCTTTGTCAAGTCTTTTTTTTTATTTAATGAATTATTTAACTTTGTCTTCACAGGTTAAGGAGTAGTATCTACATTCTGTCAGTGTGTGGTACCTCATCCCCAAAACGTTGCTGTGGCAGATCAGGTTCTCCATGTATTACAAATACAGACTTTTCTATCAAATCCCCTTTAACTGGGTGTAACACTACACAGTTTTTAAGATTGCCAGAACAAAATTGTTGCAATTCTGCTTATGTTTTTCTAATTGGCTTTTTGTGATTTGGTTTCTGGTAATAATTCCCCAAATGGAAAAAAGAATAGTGGAAAAGTCCTAACTCCAACTCGTAACATAAGATCAGGGCTGAGGAGGAACTCAGTGTTAAGAGGAGATATGAGACTTGTAGGAGCTCCCAAAAAGCCTAATGCTGGGTTAATGTGTAGCATTTAAACACACTTAAACCAGGAGTGCACCACCACATCATTGTGTCTGCAGAAAAAGAGTTTACAGACCTGAACCTCAAACAAACTTCTTTAAAATGCAAATCTCTGTGAAAGCAATCGCCCCTAATACCTTTCCTTTGTCCACAGGGCTCAGCCAGGCCCATCAGCTCCAACCTGGAAGTTTGAATGACAGCTGGAGCATCCTCAGGGAAAGACGGGAGGATTCACTGAGTGATGTCTAAATCTCCCAAGGAATGTCATACAGTGAGAACTTGGCAGAGAGGGAGCTCAGTGATGGATAAACACTTAGCACTGGCTGAGTCTCCTCGTGGAGTTGCCTCTCGGAGTTTTGGCTCTAAATTGCCAATCATCTCTCTGCTATCAAATATACTTGCTGAGAAGTGTATTTAGTGTAAATAAATACAGACCAGGATTAAGTATCACCTGTCTGTATCAATTAATTAAACAATCCAAGCATGGAGCCCAGGCCTCCTGCCACGGCTGTGTATCACTATCGTATAAAAGCATCATCAACATTGTATTTTAACCAAATTGGGGGCAATTAGTTCCCCTCACTCCTCAAGAACCTGAGCGGCAGATGTTCTGCCTCCCCTGCCAGAGCAAGGGGCTTTAAAACTCTCATAAACAAACACAGTTGATTTAGAAGAATCATTTCATCTTGAAAGGGACACATCTCTCTTTTTTATGCTTGAGTAAATCAGAATTGGCTTGATCGATTTTGCTGAAAGTTTCCACAAAGACACCACATGGATGCCAAGACCAGGCAGAGCAATTTCAACTCAGCCAAAGAAAGAGGAATCAGGAGTCCACCCCCAGCATGGAGCTTTCTCCTGCACATCTCCTGCTCTCATCTTGACCAGTTGAACTCCATGGCAATAAAACTGGTTTTTCATGGCTCATGGGTTCAAGAGCCTGCTCTGAGGATTGATCTCAAAGCACTCCATGTTTGGGATGAGAGAGCTCAGCACATCCCAGGGTGACTTGCAGTTTAGAACTACCATGTTCAGACAGAAATAAAACTTTTCATGCTGCCCTTTGTTATTAAACTGCAGCTCCAATTGGGCCTCCTCACTTCACTTGGAAGTAAAAAATTACAGATTAAAGGAACCTATACTTACAAAATGTTTATGCTCTTCTTACACTTGTTATCCACACCAGGATGTTAATCATAACAACCCTGAGCAACCCTGCAGAGCGTCAACACACTCCGTGGTATATGGCTTTGTTAGGTAGGAGTGAAAGGGTGAATAACAATATTCACAGCTTCCCTGCAGTCATGCAAATGTAAATATTTTTTTAAAGTGCTTACAAGACAAACCTACAGTAAATTTGAAAAATGTCCCCCATAATATTTAAACTAAATTCTCCTCTTTAACCTAACAAACCCAACCTTAGAACATGGCAGTTAAGTGATCCATTCATTTTACTTCAAAATCTCAGTTCTCTCTTTGTTTAAGAGCCAGACACCAACTGACAAACAGGATGGATAATATGGTCCCTCCAGAAACATTTTTCTGTGATTTAGAGTGATTAAATCTAACACGTGCTTCTGCTGAGCCCTCAGCCAATGTTTGGGAAGCAGTGGGCGAAAAAGTCTCAGGCCAGATCTCAATCCCATTCAGATGGAGAAAACTGAAGTTTTAGAGTGTTTATCAACCTGTTCTTCAAAAAGATGAAGGAGAAAAGATAGTCCAGCACAGGAACAGTGCACCTGAATACATTCTCAGGAGCAAGAAAAATGAAGGAATTAAGTTATTCCCTACAGCTGCAGAGAGCAGGATAAGCAAAGTGTGCAGTGGGAGGAGGATCAGGCTCTGGACACCAGTGAGTGGAAGAGCAATGGAGCAGAGGAAGCTCAGGCAGATCCTTCCTGCACTGGGGTGACTTAGTTGAGGCATTTCAGGACCTGAAGGGAGCCGACAAGAAAGGTGGAGAGAGATGGAAAAAAAATTCTATCAGCAGTTTTATTTTATGTTTTGGTGGAAAAGCAAAACAAACCAAAACACCCTTCCTATACCATCAGAGTGTATGAAGAGAACATAATTACTGTCACCCTGGCAGCAACAGGAGTCACTGTGGCACACACTCCTTTCCAGGATGATTTATAATTTAATATTCCTTGTGATTCTACGTCCCTAGCAAGAAAAAAAAAAAACAACCATATCAAAGAGGTTCTCCACATATCTCAACCTCAGGAATGCAGCTTTTCTAGTCACAAAGACCAGCGAGCAAGCATCTGTGCTCACACAGCTAATTAAAGTGTAAGAAAAACCTCTTTTATATCTGACTTGTGAAGCTGATAACGTGTAAGTTATAACTTGTATGAGACATGATAAACTCTGTCCTTCACAGGAGAGAAATGCACATCTAACATGACTTACTGTAAACACATCTCAGGGTAGTGCAGCTTCTAATCAGAGGCAGCTCCGTAATGGACTTGTTGAGCGGTGACATTTCCTACACCACTTGGCACAGGGTGAATGATGAAGCTGTTGTGGTTAAACCAGATAAGGTTCAATACTAATACAGGGAACAAAGTGTCGGGGTATGACTGCATTAAGCCAAAATTTACAAACATGAACCTGAAATGTTTGACAGACACGGGAAGAAGAGCATCAGGAGAGCGTCGCCCCTAAGCTGGGGAAAGGATCTGGCTCTTTGTGCTTTAATTTTGCTTGTGTAAAAACTCACTTTAACATCACCTTTGGAGAAAATGACTCATCACTAGTCAGTTAAAAAAGGAAAGGGGCAATGGTTCCAATCAGTGTCCAGGAGGCCTGCTCATATTGGACACAAAGATGGCAGGATTAGTGTACAATAGCTCGGTCCCCTCCGGCTCCCGGGGCTCTACCCCCCGGCGAGGAGCTGACATGAGAGGATAAGACAACTCCATTAGGAGCCCCTATCACTTCTCCACAGCCTTCCTCACAAGCAGATGGAGCAGCTATTTAGCCAAATGCACCGTGACTCCTGGTTTATACATGAGCATCTGGGATGTTTCCTACCGTGGGGCGAGGCACAATGTACTCTGATTTATCAACTGTCCCGCGTGCAATTAAAGATTCAGATAAATAATTTGGGGGTAAAGGCCCCTCGGCTGAGCTGAAAAGCAGCAAGGCGTGAGGGGTCAAGTGTTTCTGCAGGATTTATATTTACCAAACAGAGCTGCCTGCAAAGGAATGTCTGTGTCGAGCTGTGGCAGAATGAGGCCTGGGCAGGAGAGCCAGCAATTGCTTCGTTTCTACTGAAACGAATTTAAATGTAGAGTTAATAAAACAACCCTCTTTATCGCCCTAAGAAACAAAATATATATGTAGTTAGAGCTCTATAATTTCCTGCTAATACACATTTTGATCTGAGGATAATGTGCAGTATCACCATTTTTCTGTGCATTCTACAAAAGGCCTCTAATACCTTAGAACCATTTAATCAACATCCCACGCAGGCAGTGAATAGATAATTGAAATATAAGTACTGTCATCCATATCCCCTTTGGGAAAGTGACACAGTAAGCATTATATCATTCCATTAGACCATCCTTTGATGTGGGTTTTATTCTCATTAAACTATGGTTTAGCCTCAAGGTTTCTCCCCCCCACACCTCTCCGTGACATGGCCATGCCAGGAAAAAAATAAAAAAACAACCCTGCTGTTCAAAAGGCAAGAGGTACATTTTTACAAGCAATTGTACATGTCAAAAATATAAAGCTGCCTTTTTAATTTCTTGTTTACCAAACACAGGCAATGACAGCTTCTGGAAAACACAGGGTGGAAAAAAAAAAAGGAAGGCAGAAGGGTGGTGGTGGGGAAGGAATGCATTTACTTGTTTTCAAATAATAAAGCCTGAATACAAGCAGGATAAAAAAATGCTTGAAAAGGCTGCTGTGGTGGTGTCTGCTTTGAATTGTGCCCTGTTTAAACAAGAGGAAAGCCTCCCACTGAAAAAAGAAACATTTTTATCATCCAAAAAGATCTCAGGGCAGTCCCTTTAAAATGAGGTATTTTCTAAACAAAATATCAGAATGTTCCCCTGCAGGGAACCAGCATCTGATCTCTTAAAAATGATTATTCTCGAAGAACTGTAGATTTACGGAGTTTTTGTTTTATTTGTTTTAACTTAAGTCGAATGAAACTTGTCTGAAATGACCACCCAAGGGAGCAGAGCCGCCAGCTAAGCAGGGGCTGAGCCCTAAATGGGACCCAAAGTGGTACTGAGACCCTTGGGGAGGTTTTAAAATGCTGGCTTAAACCAGGGCTGGTGAAATGCTTAGTGCAGGTCTCAGCATAAGCCCAGGACATGGATTTCCCCTCACTTACATCAGTGCAGCTCCTCTAACATCAGTAGGAACATTCCTGATTTGCATTAGTGTTAGCAAGCAAAGAATCAAGCTAATTACCCCGAGTTATCCACAGTGATTACAGGAGGAATTTTGTTTTCAAATGCACACACATTTTTTCAGCTTGGACTGGTTTTGTTACACTTGTAACAGGAGGTCTGCTACAGGCAACCCATGGAAAACTCAGCTTTACACAGAACAAGTACTGGAGTCAAGAAGTGTTTTTGAATAAATGAAGTTTGACATGTGGTAGTTTTCTGTCTGTCCATGGATGTCCAACTCACATATCTGCAGCTATAACTACAACCATAAATATAAGCCATTGGTGAGAAACACTGAGCTCCTTTTGGCTTGAATCTTCAGGAGTTTGGCTTATAGTTTAAGTTGAGCCAAGTCAATGCTTCACTCAGAGATGTCAACAAGCAGAAGTGTCACTGCCTCCATTATTTCAAATACCCACCAACTGTGGCCATAAGAAGTGGGAAGTTCAGAGAGAGAACACAGCTCTTTGGGCATTGCCAAGGGAGGAAGTTAATGGGATTGCAGGAAAAAATATTCACCAAACATGACAAAGATTTATTTCTGTTGAAGCATCCAAGGCATTATTTGTGTTGTGCCTTCTTCTGCCATGTTAATAAAACTTAAATGCGTAAGGGAAAGCAAGCTTGAGAGTGGAAACACTCTGCATAATGAGATGATTAATTCCGTGATAAGCATGTTCTTATCACAGAATCACAGGATGGTTTGGTTTGGAAGGGACCTTAAGGACCATTTTGTTCCTCCCCCTGCCATGGGCAGGGATACCTCCCACTATCCCAGGTTGCTCCAAGCCTCCTCCAGCCTGGGCTTGGAAACCTCCAGAGATGGGGCAGCCACAGCTTCTCCAGGCAACCTCTGCCAGGGCCTCACCACCCTCACAGGGAAGGATTCCTTCCTAAGATCTCATTTAAACCTACTAGTTTTCAGTTTAAAGCTGTTATATTGAAGGAGTCTGAGGCAAGACCTGGAGCAATCAGGCCTGACCTAAGAACCAACACTTGTGAGCAGGAGATCAGTCCACAGCTCTCCTGAGGTCCCTTCCAGCCTGGACCATCCTCTAAGGCTGCCTGTACAATGTTCCATGGTCCAGGTGATATGAAATCTGGAGGTAAAGCAAAGTAAAACCCCAGCCCCACTCCCTGGCAGCTGCTGCAGCCAAAGCCAAAGGATTTGGTACAGAAAACAATTTCAAGTTGCAAAATACCACTGGAGAAGAATCAAATGGTGTCCACATGGCCATGAATGGGTTATTTAGGACATACTATTTGAGGTCCTGATTTTTTAAGACGAAAAACTATTCCTGTACAGCTATGAAGTTTTTTATGAGTGATTAGCACAGAAGATCCCCAACTTCATAAACCAGCCACTCTTTCACAGGAGTGTGTGCACGGGGTAGAAGGGTGATCAAAACTGTCACTTTGTGCAACATAATGGAGCAGGACACTTGTCATCCTCCAGGTTAAGCTCCCTCAGCTACTGCAGCTCATATTGGAGATTTATTTAAGCTAATCTGCAGGAAAATTAAATCCATTACCTTAAAAAGCAAGGGAATAAATCACACCCAACAGGAAACCAGGAAAAGCTGCTGCCACTTCAGTCAAATCTGAGGTTGTGTGAGCACATGAAATTTTCCCTCATCAATGACACAAAAACAATTCATAGCAGGAAAATCAGTATCAGCTGTTGTTATAATGCAGAACACAAATATACTCAATGAGTTTAACACTGCAGCCCAAGTATGAAGAACATCTCAAGCTGTTTGCATTTCCAAACAAGACTTGAGGGGTCAGAGGAGGGAGGAGGACATGTGGGCAGGCAGGAATGATGGATGGTGCTCAGTGGCGTGCTGTGCTTGGGTCTACTCTTGTTATTTTTGCAACAGGATGTCTCTGATTACTCTCTGAATAGAGAATAAGGATGGTTACGTCTCATTGCTCAAAGGGAACATTTTTTCCAAGCCTTACAAATTAAATAGGACACTGTAAAGCAAGCAGTCAATGAACTATCAGGTGCTGTTTGTCACAAACCCACCAACAGTGTCAGAAGATTCCCTGGGGGTATCAGAGGTGGGTCTGGGGCTGGTAAATAAGGTGTATGTAGTCTAGTCTCTACATTCAGCAGCCTCAGCTCAGCAGAGTCCTTCTGTGTCAGTACCTGTATGGACTGTCCAGGCCAAATAATATCAAATATAGAGCAGGGGCCCCCTGAGCCTCTAAGTTTCACCATTAAACTGATGCAACATGGAGACAACATCACAAAGGACGGTGGACAATTGCTCTTCCAAATCCCACCCCCCGAGAGATCTTTGCAGAGCTGGCTCCTGTCTCACAGGGAGCGATGGACAGGCCCAAGCTGCCAAACTGAGACACTTCTTGGGTGTCACCAGTAGACAAGGACACTGCCCTCTGCCAGCCTTCCTAGGCCATGGTGACATCCACATCCCACAGCACAGCCCGGGCCAAAGAGCTTTTCTTTAAAAGCTACTGAGGTTCCTCACTGATCCCAAAGGAAACTGAGGTTACCTCAGTAACTCATAGAAAAGGCTGATGTGGGGATTTGGGAACCATATGAATGTGTATGTAGGGAAATGAACCCACTGAGAGAGGGGCTAGTGGTGTTTTCTCACAGTGAAGGCTTCAGGCAGAAAGGAAGAGGAGAAACATTGGGAGCAAGGTCAGTTGGAACTGACAGCTGGTCTTAAACCTAAAGAAACTCAGGGCTGAAGCTGCAAATGGAGGCCACAAAGTAAAACGCATGGGAATAAATTCTGTATGAAAAATTAACATTTCCTAACGAGCCACTTCCACGAATTAGCTTATCTGAAACAGAGACTCCAGCTCATCCAGGGACTGGATGACTCAGTAACTCCAAGGACCTCTCACTGGAGGTTACCAGTTTGATTCTGGCCTAAGCTCAAAGCATTTAAGAATTTCCTTTGTGATGGCACAACCTCTATAAAAACTCTCACTGGCCTCAGTGCAGTTTCTCAGTGGGCAGAAGTCACATCAAAGCCACCCCTGAAAGCCTTCCCAAGGATGTGCAGAGCCGACACAATGGACAGTTAACAGCCTTCTTCTTCAAAAGGGATCTCAAGCTCAGGACAAAACCTGCTACCCATAACGTCCAGTTCTGTATCAAGGACTATGCCAAGTAAACAAAAAGCAAGGAAAGGAAGGAAAATAGAGGAGAGAAATCACAATGTGTTTACAAACAGACAAATGAAGATAGATCAGAAAATGATGCCTCATTTGCACTGGACAGCACAGATGTTGTAACACAGCAGAATCCAAAAAGCAGCAAATAATTCACGAAATGAAGCGGCTGAAGAGAAGAAAATGTCACAACTCAAATGTCAGACAAATTTTGGGCAAGAATTATGTACATATCCCAAGCTCTCTGGATCCCTTCCCAGAGCCAAGACACCAGTCTCTTATGTACTATTTATCCATTCCTGTCTCGTCTGACTTTGACTGGTTTTAGCATAACCATTTATGGGTTTTATTTAATCAGCCAGGAAGGAAAGAGTTCAAGGAACACCAGGGAATATGTGGCAAAGTATAACAAGGTTAGATCACTTGCACTGGATTATTCTCCTCTGGCACACCACAGAAGAAATAACCCCAGTCGGGGGCTGCGTGTTCCACGGTCTGCAGGGAGCAAGAGCAGCATTAGTCAAGGGAAGTGGCACTTGAAAGAACTTTAAATTAGCTGTTGACAGTCAGGTAGATAGATTGAGGAGTGATTACACAAAGTCCCCAACATTACTATTTTGTGGTGAAAGCAAATATGAAGGTGGGGGGGAAGGAAGAAAATCCATGAAATATGGTTTTGCCAATCTGTGGTGCATTCAGATGACAGTGAAGTTCACTTAAGGACACTGGAGGCACAAAATAAATTGCTTTCTCTGAATCAAAAGTTGATAGAGAGTTTCTTAGTTGTACTTTTGATTCCAGAAGCACTGCAAGCCACACTAGTAGACTATGATAAAAATAAAAAAAAACTTAAAAAAAATCCCCCCTCATCTTTCTTCCTAACAAGTGTTCCTTCTCCCAGGGCTAAAGGACCACATGGAAGGGAGCAGAAGTGCAGCTCCTCTGAAATGCACAGTTAAGCCTGACTTACTGTATGTACAACAGATGCCCTCACTGCAGTGGTCCCTAAAATATGTTTTTAAATAAAATTAACTCAGGAATCTGTAATTAGCACCATCTCCGAGAACAAATCAGAACAAGTTTATTGAAGTGCTCTAACTATTTACCATGAGAGTGAATTTACCCCCAAGGTTCACTTGACTATTTTGTCTCAATTTTCTTGTAATTTCATCTATCACAGTTTTTTCAGTCCTCCAAAGGTGATGGATAAAACACAGAAATAAATAGGACCAACTGTTCCCTGAAGCCTAAGGGAAAACATAATTTTGTTATAAATAATCCTTGGCACAAATCATGGAAACGCAATACTAAAATTGTTTGTTGAATCATTTATGAATTGGGCCTTCAGTTCCAGTTTGCAAATAAGTTAGAGTTTTTTTCTTGATGTTCTTTTCCACTTTGCTTTTTTAGCTGGCAAACAGCCTTTGAGAGACTGAACTGATATATAATCCAGAAATCAGAGGGAATGAAGGGTTTTATTTTTTTAAAGAAAATCCCTTTGTCAATACAGGACTTTTTTGCAGGGGGAGGAATTTACTCATGGATGATGACAAACTTAATGATGACAAATTTTTACATTAATTTCATAAGATGTCACAATTTTGAGTTTTCACCCAGCTAAACACACAAAAAAGGCATAGACAACACGGGACCTTACCAAACCACTACAAAAAATGATTTGTAGATATCTCTGCTGGGAGTTTCAAGTGAGTATTTGTGATCTAACAGATAAATGTGAGAACTAAAAACAACATACATTTTTGTGTTTGTTCTTAGATGGGAAATTTGGAGGATTTATTGTTCCAAAAAAAGTTCAGTGGAAGATAACTGTGTGCTACCATGCCATGCATGTACTCACCTCATCACACATGAAGAAATATGTAACATGAGGGGAAATTCAGCTGACTTGAGAAATTCAGTATTTTTTAGGACAGCTGATTGCCCAAACTCCTCACATGACAATTACAAACATGAAGAAATAGCCAAGAACAAAGAGGTGAATTTTTTCCTTAACCCTATGGACTGAAAGTTTTATTTTTTGTCATCTGAAGAGGGAGAGAAGCTTGGAAACAGATAAAAGCAATGTGGAGGCTCCTTTCTCCTCAGCCAGAGCAGGTGTGCAGTGTCTTACCTGAGCTGTCCTCGCACCAGCGGCCTGTTCTTTGTCCTGTTCATATTGGAGTCAAATGGAACCTCAAAGAACTGTAATTAAAAGAAAAAACAGAAAGGAAGAATCAAAATGAAAGGATCCTGGAAAGCCTGCCATGTGTGGAATGTCCTGTCTGCATCTGCAGGTGCTTTAATCTCTATTTTTGAAGGTTTAGGGATACAATGAAAACGGCGTTTTTTGGAGCTTTGATAGTTTGCATTGGTGCTTTTGGCATCACCTTGGAAAGGAAAGTATCTGAAGGACAAAAATAGTTTGCTCAAGATCCCAAAAGTGTATCATTTGAAGCAGAGTTTGATTCCATGTTCTGCTCTTGACAGGTCTGACACAGCTTTCAGACATACACAATGACCTATATACACATACATGGAATCATGGAATTGCTACAGTTGGAAAAGATCCTTAAGGTCGTGGTGCTGGCATCACCATCATGTTCACCATTCAACCATGTCCTCACATGCCACATCCACACATTTTTTGAACTCCACCACTGCCCTGGGCAGCCTGTTCCAATGCCTGAGCACCCTTTAAGTGATGAAATTTTTCTTAATGCCCAGTATAAACCTCCCTTCCCCATTTCATCTGGTCCTGCCATTTGTTACCTGGCAAAAGAAACCAATTCCCACCTGGCTCCAACCTTCTTTCAGGGAATTGTAGAGAGTGAGAAGGTCCCTCCTTCTCTGCAGGCTGAGCCCCCCAGTCCTATATTAACACAAGCAGCCCTTGCAAACATTGTATTTCTGGTCTTTAAAAGACAAACACCAAGTTTTTTTCCTAGATCATTTAACATCCCAGAACCTATAACCCACCCCAAAATCAATCAACTCTTGTAAAATGCTACTGAAACTGCAACGAGGCTCCAGTTGGAGCAGCAGTGAATGAACACACCATATGGTGTTATTTAATGTCACAACCCAATTTGACTTTAAACATGGCCTATGGGAAAATTCAGGCAGCACTATCCACTTGGAATTCCTGCAGGCTTCTGTAGGATCCATTTTATAAGAATATTACTGGAAAAGCTGAATCAACTTTGCCATCCAGACAACTCTAAAGCCATTCAGGTTTATGTGTGCAAAATAATAATACAAATAACAAGCAGAGATTTACTTACAGAAAGTGTAGGATGTATTTATACAATTTATACATTTCTACTGACGTTATGTCTGAGGTTTTGGGGTAGGATCCCAATTATGGTGAATATGTAGGAAAAGTACCATAACAAATCATAATTCCAAAGTCAGACTGACAGTAGGCTCAGTGTAGCCAAACTGCAGACAGATTTTAGGTGATTATATGATAAATCTATGTTATTCCAGCAAGCTGATTTAACATTTTATGCTACAAAAGACATGATTAACACACAACTTCATTTTGACAGTGTCACATTACTGGGGCTGCATTCCCAGGGGAACATCAACAGACAGGGACCATTCAGAGTGGACACCAAGAGAAAGATGCTCCATTTACAGGCACATGGAGTTTACAGGAACCCCCTTTCCCATCTATTACTTTGACATAATGACTGTATAACAACTGAGAATATCTACATATTGTAAGTGCAGCAGGAATCAGATACCCACAGATCATCCTGCCCAACATAGCTCACAATATTCTCTATCCATGGTGACATTCATAACCTCATGTTGAATCGTCTTCCTGATGGATTTAACCACTCCCAGGAATATAAAAAAATCCTGCAAGCACACTAGTGAGAGTGAGCACGTGCAGGCACTCAGGCTCAGATGTTGAGGTTATCCTGCTTAAAACTTGCTGGCAGGACACTCCAAAGCCAGGGAATTTGGCAGTGGGCATCACCTTTGTGTATCCACAACTGTCCAAACCTGGGAAAGAACAAGACGCAGGTGGCAGGGAAGAGTGTAAGAGGTCAGGGAGGCAGCAGCAGAAGCAGTGAAGAGGACTCTGGATGGAGGACTCTAAACCTGCACTTCCTCCCTGCCATCCAGAAACTGTGAATCCTCCTGGATTCACCTCCCTTCAGTGGCTGGCCAACACAAATTAATCGATAATTACTGTTGAAGCCTGTGCTACACAGTGAAGTCCTCAATTTGTCCATGATGAGTCCAAACCTGACCAGGATTCTACAGGGAAAGAGCTCTGCACTTGTCAAGTTGCATTAAAGGCGGCAGACTAAATGCTCAAAAGCTAAGAAATATAAAAGCAAGGAAATTAAAAACATCAATGCAGAATTTAATTCTAGTTTGCATCTAAATCACTAACATTTTTTGCCTCCATCTGTGTGGCAGAGATGGCTGATTGTTTAAACCACAGAATCATGGAATCATCAGGGCTGGAAAAGACCTCCAAGATCATCGAGTCCAACCTGTGGCTGATCCCCACCTTGTCAACCAGACCAGAGCATTGAGTGTCATGTCCAAGTGTTTCTTGGACACCTCCAGGGATGGGGATTCCATCACCTCCCTGAGCAGCCCCTTCTAATGCCTGTTAACATTTTCCATGACGAAATTCTTCCTGATGTGCAACTTGAACCTACCCTGGTGCAGCTTGAGGCCGTTTCCCCTCATCCTGTCGCTGGTTTGCTCCCAGTAAACCTCTGTCTGGAGCACCCAATCCACCTACACTCCTTACCAACTCTCAAAGCCTTCCAACTGTATTATTGATATTCCTGAAGTAAATTCAGGCTCCTCAGTCAAGAGTTACTCACAAGAAAAAGGGTTTGCTCATAAATCTTCTGCTTTGCCCGAGCAGTGTGGCACAGCACTGGGCAGCCCTTCAGTCCTTTGGAGGTAGGCAGTCGACAGGGAATCTCTCATCTGCTGTTTGCTGTGGAAGATGTGCAGTGGTTGGGATCACTCCCAGTGACCACCAGAGTCAGTGGAGGCCCTGGTTTGGAGGAAAAGCCCTGAGGGGTCTTTGGGGCAGGAACCAGACCACGCACACAGAGCTTGTGCTGGAAGGACAGGTCGGATCTTCACAACTACAGCAGTGCCCTGGAAGTGTTGGACGTCTCACAAAGAACCTCCATAGGAAACAGCAACGAGGACCTTTGGAGCAGGGAATGTGCCCCGTTTGGATCTGAAACCAGTGATTGCTTCTGACAGCTCAGCGTTTTGCTAATGGTTTGTTTCACTGTTACATTTCAGGGACAATTACGGTAAATGAAGAAAAAAATGTCCTTTGACATCAGACTGGTAGAGCAATACAAGGAAAAAATTCTACAGAGCTCAAGTCTGTTCTCTGGAAAATATCTTGGGTATGATTACTTTTTTTTATAAGTCACAATTTTGATTTCTGTTTGCAAAGTCTGACTGCTTTGAGTTACTTCCAGTTTAAACTTGTGCGTGTGAGGAGATTGTGTCTCATTTGAGAGTATTTAATCTTATGGATAAAGGTATCCATGTGCAATGGATAAAATCAAATAATGTGCAATTTTTAAACTCAATGTGCCTCAAACACAAAATGACTAAGATGACAAACAGTTACACAGTTAACACTTGAAAGAACTTAAGCAGTTGAGTTGTCAATGTAACCTGACAATGCCCTGCTCGGTGTATAAAATATTTCCATTTATTTAATATAGTAGTCAACCCCTGAATAGAATATAAATTTTAAACAAGAATCTCCTCTGCTGACTTAAGAAGTCAAAAAATGTCTGTCTCTATTGTATACAGACACGGCTGCTCCTGAAATTAAGATTACTGCATGACTTAAGTCTGAATTTTCTCGCTTTTTTAAATCTGACAATCGGAATAATCTGTTACTGTCACGCGCACGCACGGAGCTGCATTTCCAACTGAACCACAGTTAAGGAAAATCCTTTTATTTGCAATGCCCTAGATTCCTTCACTGAGCTAGTTGCTATTACATGTCAGCAAGATGCCATTTATCAAACTTTTCCCGTTTTGCTCCCAGATGTTCAGCAAAATTCTCTCTCCACTTGAAATTATTTTCCCCTGATAGTCTAGAAAAAACAAAAAAAAAAAATAAAAATTATGCTTCTCAAATATCATTCCATAGGAATGAAAGAGTGAACTCAAACATATTATCTCATGCCAGGCCAACACAGTTCTGCCTGTTTTAGCAAACAGTAAATTCAGTAAGATGACTCCTGGATAAATAAATATTTTAGAAGCACTCAAGTGGCTTTTTCCTCAGGAAGTCTGAATGCATCAGTTAAGCTGGACATGGCAGAACATTATCTGCCTTCAGGATCTGGGAAGTTGGCCACCAAAAGGGCAGACAGAGGGTTAAATCTACAGCATCTAAAAAGCCCTGAGTGACAAAACTTGGCAACAGCTCTGCAGACCCTAACCTAAATTTTAATCAGTATGCATGAACACTTAAAACATGATGATGGAAAAAAAAATAAATCAGGCCAGCCAGTACTTTGTGGTTTATTTCTCTGGCAGGCTCATCAGGCTCTTTGTGCAGATCTCATCTCGTTAATATACAGTAATTATACCTTAAATATCTCCCAATTCCTGGAGTAGCTGTCACATTACTGCTCAGAGCTGTTTACACCCTTGGGGTTTCTGTCCTTCAGCTTCTTCACACTGGTTTCCACTTTGTTTTTAAGTGAAACGTTAAAGAACATTTAGTTCCAAGCTGCCTCCTGGAAGCAGCAGTGCATGCAGAGGGTAGCTGAGCTCGCAGAGCTCCCAGGGGACTCATAGATTAATAATTTTATTAGAGCTAAGCCAAGATTTCCATAGCATCACCTTGCAGATCCAGATGGTGTTACGATACGCCGGCACTTCCAGGACTAACAACAGGGAAAGACAAGAGGGTGTCCAGTGCCTCTGCAGGGCAACCTCTCACTACTTCCATCAGTTCACAGAATATCCTGAGTTGCAAGGGACCCACAGGAATCATCAAATCCAACCCCTGGCCCTGCACGGGACATCCCAACAATCCCACCCTGTCCCTGAGAGCATTGTCCAAACCCTCCTGGAGCTCTGGCAGCCTTGGGGCCGTGACCATTCCCTGGGGAGCCGGTTCACTGTCCAAAAACCCTCTGGGTGTTGAACACTAACACTGCCCAATAACTTTTCCAAGACAGTGACTTGACTATTTGCAGTTAATTAGGCCAGTGGAGCAGATAGAAAGGCCTGAGCACATGTTGCATTTGCCATCCATGGTCATTCCTGCGGGAGGGATTGTAACTCCTGATCTATGACAGTCCAGCACCTTTACTCCTGTTCACACAGAAACATCAACAGAGTGCACTAAGAGGAACAATATGCTGTAGGGTTTATCAAACAGATCAGCCACACTTTTGGCTAATAAACATCTCTCATAGACCACTCTGGATTTAGAGGGTATCAAGCACCAGCCTGGCCCCTGGCCAGGCCCAGCTCTAATCGGTGACACGTGGTAGGAACAGCGGCGGCTGGAACAGGCAACCCGTGTGCCATGTATTGACATAACATTTTACTCTAATGCTAAACACATATTTAGAGCAGAACTGATAATCCCATGAGTCTAAAGATGGAATGGAACCCTGCTATTAAAAGACAGTTTAATTCAAGGCAACTCAGAGGTCCTCCCATTGCAAAACCACCCCTGCATCTAAGTGGGTTTCCCAATGCTCTTTGCTAGCAGAATTGCCCTCTGGATCCATGTATTTCTCTCTGAAGGGCAGTTCATGTGAATCTACTGCACTGGTGAGTGAATAAAGAGATGAAGTTGTTGCCAAAGAACAGTCACCTCCTCCTGCACTGAACTGGAGTCCAAAATCCTGTGCCTTGTACTGCATGGGGAGGCAGAGGTGAGCTACAGGTGGTGTCCAAGGCTTCTCCTCAACTAAAAATCTCTTGCTATAGACCCAAGCAAACATTTTTAACATCACACAAATAAATCCCAGTACAGCTAGACTCCCCACCTGAACACTCTATTGAATACCTACAGCCAGGGGTGAAGCTGGGCTGTATAGGGCAAGTCCTTGGCCTTGTTGAATTAGGTGCTTCTGGGGTTCTCCCATTCCCCTGCACTGCAGTAAGCTCTGGTTCTCTTTGGTTTTCTTTGGTATTGCCCAAGAGCAAGCAAGTTAACCAGAAACCACTGAAACACATGCTGGAAACCAAAAAGTTGCATGAATCTATAAGGAACACGTGGAACGAAACTGGGCAGAGAGTGCAGGGGCAGAGCAGAGTCTGGGCAATATCTGGGCAGATACCTGGGCAATAACCTGAGGTTTCCTGCCAAGGCGACATCCAGGAAGTCAAATTCACCAGGTTTCAGGACCAATCTTTCACATGAAGTCTCCTGATTTTCCCATGCAGCCAAAGCAAAAAACCCCTCAGACCATGAAGCGTTGAGTTCCTTCCTCAGTGACTGCTCTCCCCCTCCATATTACCTAATTATTTCTATGCCTCATGTTTTCAGTGATTTATCTTACATTGTCATAAAATAATATATAATTACATAAACGGAGAAGAAAAACATAACATATAATTTATGGTAAATAAGATCAAAGTCAAGATTATTATTATAGGTTTCCTTCTGGTTTCCTTTCAATCACTTTTATATGAAAACAACAAAGAATAATTAAAGCATATTACAAAGGTCTTTTTACTCAATTGTACACAGATGTGACTGAAAAAAATGTGGAGGGAAGGATTTTCAAAAGCACTCATGCACTGATCTAACATGATTCTCACTGAACTCAATGGCAGTTTGACTTCAATGAGAGTAGAGACAGACCAACACTGAGTGATTCCGAAAATCCCACCCTAATTGTACAAACAACGGGAGGCTTTAGAGATTGCTGGCTTGGAGATTGTATATTTGAGAATCATAAAGGGCACACAGCACCTGTTTGTCTTCAAGATATGAAAATAAAGCAAGGCAAATATTTTAAGGATTAGAAATAGCTTTTTCTTTTTCTTTTTTTTTTTTTAAGGCAGTATCTGAAAACCCTCTGGCTCTGCAGTTCCTGGTCTTGCTATAGATCTGCTTTAATATTTTCCATTTCAAAGAGGGTTCTAATTAAAAATGAGACTGATGCAAGCCTGAACAATGTTACTTACAGATAGAGGAGGACAGTGAAACCCCAGACGGTCCCACGAACCCAGAAAGCATCTGCCATGGTTTAATTTATTATTTTTTCCCACAAAAGAAACATTCTTCTCATTAGCCAGAGTTTAGAAGCCCATTGCACTGTACAGGGGATGGAACAGGAGGAAATTGCAAAGAAAATGTTGATACTTGTCACTTCAGAACCATATTTTCAGGATGGAAAAGGCAAAGACTCACAGACTTCCATCAGCAGTGATGTGTCACCTCAGACTGACCTGCTGTGCTGGCTCTGCTTTTCAGTGCTCAGGAGGTGACATGTTGTTATTGCCTTGACCACTCACAACTGTGTGACTGTCCAGGGATTCCCAGAGACACCCACTGCTCCAAAATGGGCATTTTTCAGGCTTTACACTGCATTATTTCAGTGCCCTTAATCAGAGGCAGCAGGCAGAGCCGCCGGCACGCCTGGCACAGCGCTCTGTGTTTGCTCTCAGCTCATCCAAATCCTTTCAGTGCCTCTGACCAACAAAACAAGTGGTCACTGAGCTCGTGCAGCTCAGTGGCCTCTTCATCAGCACTCTGGCCAAACAAGATCCTGCAGTGATATCACAAGTGCCATTACAAGGAGCTTGAAGAGCAGGAATGTAACAGCGACACCGCGAGCCGTCACAACGAGGGGTCAGGGCAGAGGAGAGGATGATGGACACATCCTGGAACATGCCACTGGCAACTGGGGAAGCCCAGCTGGATGATCCACTGGCTCTGCAGGGGTGCTTGTGCTTCTGGCACTCACCTGGAGAAAAACAGTGGAAATGGAAGGACAGCCCCAGGAGTACATGTATCAGAGCCTGCTGCAGTGAATTAACAATCATTAAGGACTACATTTGGTCTTCAGTTGCATAAATAACTTTGAATTAAATAACTGAGCATTTGCACTTTAGCTGTTCCACAGAATCCCAGGATAAGCTGAGTTGGAAGGGACCCACAGGGATCATGGAGTCCAACCCTCAGCCCTGCACAGGCCCATCCCCAAGAGTTCCCCCCTGTCCCCAGAGGATCATCCCAACCCTCCTGCAGCAATGGCAGCCTTGGGGCTGTGCCCACTGCCCTGGGGAGCCTGGGCAGTGCCCAACCCCCCTCTGGTAGAACACGAGGCAAGACATGAATCTCCTGGCTTAGTAAATGACAAACAGGTTGGGTGACCACTGATGAGCCTGGCTCTTCTCAGAGAAAGTGTATTTTGCTAAGAAGATTCTGCAACAAAAATGAAATCACAATAAAAATAAAATCAGGCCCTTATAAGCTGTTCAGTCTTGAAAACTGCTGACTTTGTGAGCCACCTAAACAGTGTATTCCTGAGGCCTCGTGGAGGTCAGCCACGGCTCCAGGGGAAATGCAAGCTGGATACCACAGACAGGCTTTCACCTCATGTGATCCACCTTGGAGAAATAACTTCCATGGGAAGAAATACTGCTTCCTGGCCAGCTGCCAAAGACTTCTAATAATATGAAATATCTGCCACCACCAAGTCCTTTTTATTTAGCACACAATTAATGCATCCACATACAAATCTCCTTACTCCAGCCCTTTATCCTGCTTCACTTCCAGGAGAACTTGCCCATTTGGGCTCCTTGAGCAAAGGAAGCAATTTCCAAGCACAGGATGTGCTGGACCTTTTCACCCTTTTCTTATGAATTTTGTCCCTATTGGGTTCTTCCTTTTCATCTTAAAATAAAAATTGCTAAAAGATGTGTTGCAGTTAGACAAACACCTCCTGCCCTTTTTCCCCGTGCTCACCCAACCAACTGCACCCACAGAACGACCTGATCCGGGTAAAAAAATACAGCAAATTTCCCTCTGATCTATTAATTTTTTGGTCTGTGTCACTGGATCAGGTCACACTGGACATGGAAACAGGAGAGGGAAAGGGTGAAGTTGTGACTCAGCTCCCACCACTGTGCTGGTACATCATGTAACCCAGGAGAGAAGCAGCACCACAGCGACGTGTCTCCCACCGAGGGGTCAAAGTGTTTTCTCTCTCCCTCTCTCTCTCTCTCTCCAGGGTCATGGAGATATTTATCTGTGCTGTGCTGCCCTGGTATAAAAAAGGAAAACTTCACCTCCCCACATTCAATAACTGGGCTCTGATCACCTCAAATCTGCCCCTGACCCTGTAAGATTTTATTGATGAATTACAGATGAATGTCAGGAGCAGATGACATCTGTAACATGCTTTCTTCAGAAACTATTGTATTTCTCTGTATTTAGGAACCATTATTAGAGTTGAAGAAAAATACCACCTTTATGCCTTACCAAAATACCCCCTGAATCACTTCACAGAGCCATTTTCTCCCAGAGATTCCTTTGCATTAAATCATATTTGTCACGATGCCAGCATGCCATGAGTGCAACGTATAATTTAAAAAACAAACAAAACTTCAAATAACAACCTCTTTGCTGAAGATAGGAATTGCACAAGGTCAGTATCTGGTTTAAGTTACTATATGTCCCAAAATATACCAGGCCAGGTCCTCTGGACACAGTGCAGCTGCTTGGAGCAATACTGCAGATAAAATCCGATACTGAAGATGGCTTAGACAAATTCCTGTGGTGGAATAAAGTTGTTACTCAGGAACTCTTGGGGAAGTATTTCTGCTGCCCACAATGCAAGTGCTTAACTCAACCAGGAGACGCAAATCTCCTCCAGAGGAGCAAGAACAGAGGCAGGAGCTGTGAAGCCTTTAATTCTCATGGTAACCACAGTGAGTTCCTGGGCAGTTGTGGAAGGGGCAGGTAACTCCACAGCCCCCCAGAACATCAGTATCAGCTGCTTTTCAGTCCCCTGGGACTACTAGAGAGCTATAAAACCAAGCAGCCTCTCTGTGCTCTGCTCTTGCCCAGGAGATTAGAGCAGGGAAGTGGGGAAGGTGAGATTTAAATCACTTCCACACGTCTCCTGGCTCCATCCCATGTGTCCCAGATCCAGGTCATTTTAATCAGCTTTTTTATAAATTGTCACTCAAATGATAAGAATACTAATCCACTGCAATGTGCTTCCTGCCAGGCACACAAATATTAATCCATAAACTGCTCTCTCTTATATCACACGGAGACGTGTTGGCTTTAACTGCTCATGGCTGACACGTCCTGTTAGTGAGGCTTTTCTTCTTACAAGACAGACAAAAGTAGTATCCTACATAAAGCAGCAGGCTTGCCTGCTGTTGGCTAGGGAAAGGTTATTTATGTAGCTGCAAACACATAAATTACTTATTAAAAATATCTGTACATTTTGGAATGAAATTAATTTTTATATTTAAGAGTTACTGGCACCTGAGAAAGAGAATTTGTTGTGGTCCAGTTGTATTTGGCAATAGGAAAATCTACAGCTCCTTCTGGCCAGAGTATTAAAAAACTCAACCCCCAGAAACCACAATGGATGAAATGTGGGAATGCTGTAACACAGCCAGTACAAAAGGCCTAAATATGAACAAGGGTGTGAAGTGGCATCAGCCTTTACTGACGTGTCTGAGCACAATAACACTGCCCAAGTGCCACAGAACTGACCTGCTCCACTTAAACCCACAGCTTAAACCTCCAAATAAAATCATTCCTCAGGGATTATTCCATTAGGAGTTGATAGCAGGGAGAGCTTCAAGTCATACTTTTATATACGGCACACTTAGGGAATATATGGGAGAGAGTTTACAAGTACCCCCTTCACAATAAAATTTAAACCTCCAACTTTTCCCTGTTGTTCAAGAGTCTGAAAAGAGAGCAAGGGATCTCTGCAGGGGATTTCAGGATTTACACCATGCTGGCAAGAGAACAACCTCATCTCTCCATCACAACACTGTGAGCTCTCAGGGCCAAAAGGTTTCTAATATTCTAATTTCTAATATTTCTAGTTTCTAATTTCCAGTTTCTAATATTCTGAAGAGTTCTAAATGCTGGGAGAGAGGCACCTTGATGAGTGCAATGTTGTAACTTCTTATTCGCTTTTTAAATCTTGGCAAAAAAACAAATTTAGAGAAATTCCTCTCCTCCCACCTATCTGTACAGAACTTACCAGCAATCTATCAATATAATAATACTGTATTTTTTCCTATTATAATCACAGATCTGTGATGCCACATGTGTGACATTTTCAAGGCATTCTCTCCTCCTAATGCTATCACAGCTCTGCAGATCAAAAAACATGAAAGTTCTGCTCAAGCCTAAGGATTTTAGCCATAGTAGGTTGGTTTTGGTAAGGGATTTTTCTTCATTAAAACATGATTTTATGCAGATTGTGCAGAACTTCCAAATAAAATAATGAGGCACAATATAGTAACAGACACCCAAGGTGTAGTTAATCACTGAGCACCAGCTTTGCAGTAAAATCCAGTAACAATCTCTTTGAAAATGCACAAATTGGGACCATGAATTGAGTTTGCCCATTGTTATGGTGAGGGCTGGATGACAAACCTCAACACTGAGAAGTCACGTTACAGAGACATCTAAAGCCCATAATTAGGTCTCACCTTCCCTTCCCCTTCATTAAGAATGAAAGTGAAGCAAGAGGCTCAGGATGACCCATTAGAAAGCACAAACAGCCAAACCTGTTGCAGGGGCATCACACCATCCATCTTTCTAAAGCTGTCAAGAAATGTTTGTCATTCCAATACTGCTTGAATCTCCCAAATGCTAAGATAACACACCCATCAATCTCAGCTAGAGTTGAAAGAGGAGTTGAAAAATAAATAGTTCTGAGTCATGTTACTAAGAGGGATTCCACACACTATTAATTTTAGCTTGGAAACCAATTAAGACACCAAATCAGGATTACCTCCCCCCCTTTTTAAGGTATAATGACCTATTCGCTTGCGTAAATTTATTTATTTTGTGACAGTGATCCTTTCAAAAGCTTTAGAAGCTTAAACAACATTAATTTTAATCCTGGCTTCTGGCAACAGGCAGATTTTTGCCAAAAGGTGGTCAAAGATATGGACGAGACAGGATGATTCTCTCTATCTTAGAAGGCCATTCTTAAAATAAGAAACACGATGACATAAAAGCAAAACTTGTGCTAAGCACTGCATGAGCACCAATAAATTGGTGCTTTCCACTCAAAACCCGGGGCAGCCTTTGTCCGCTTCAACTCCTCTGTGGCTTCTTGCTCACAAGTGCAGCTCCTTCTCCACATCAAAGCAAGTGTGCAAAACTGCACCTTCCTGCTCCAGAAAGGTTATTAAAGCAGGAACTCCCTGCCCAGCCAAAGGGCTCCTGCAGCTCCCGCCATGGATATTACCAGAGCAGTGAACTCCCAGGCTTCAATATTGACAAGGAAATGCCACTCTCATCAGATTTGTCTGCCAGGTGCCTCAAATGTCACCTTTGTTTGCTAAGTGCAAGTCCAATATGAAGTTTTCTGAGTATCTATTGGGAAAAAATATAACCAACCCTGCACCTCAGTGGCTTCATTTTCCCTGGGTGCCAGAACCTGCTCAAGACCTCCTGGGGAACTATTTCCAACTCCCTCCTGGCAGTGCCACCACAGGAATCTGGAGGCTTTGCCCAAAGGAGTTTTGCTAAAGCTGGAGAGTTGGAACTAAGGCTTTATTCAGCCACATGGAAAAGAGGAAAAAAAATCATCCAGATTCAACTGGAGAGTTGACTGATGGTCTTTGTGCAAGGGGTTAAACCAGACTCTGCACTGTGGGAATTTTTGACAGTGTGTTCATTTTCCATGGAATCAAACCCAGAATCATGAAAGCCCCTCTGTGATAATGGAATTGCATCTCATCCTGGATCAGAAACTTTATTTAAGCAAGTAAGAATATACAGGTAAAGGAAGAAAGACAGGCAGGGACTTCTTCTAAGGGTCTGGAGCAACAGGACAAAGGGGAATGGCTTCCCAGAGGGAGGGTTAGATGGGACATTGGGAAGGAATTCTTCCCTGTGAGGGTGGGAAGGCCCTGGCACAGAGTGCCCAGAGAAGCTGTGGCTGCCCCATCTCTGGAAGTGTCCAAGGCCAGGCTGCAGCAACCTGTAGTAGTGGAAGGTGTCCCTGATCAGGGCAGGGGATGGAACTGGATTATCCTGAAGGTTCCTTCCAGCTCATCTCATTCTGTGATTCTATGATAAGAAGAAGAAAACAAAGGATTGAAAGTCCACTGTCAAGGTACCACTGATCAAAGCAGGCTTTCATTGCTGGCAAGTAGAGGATTAAACAAAGAATTTGCTTATCTCAGATCCCAGATCTGCATGTGATGCCACTCACCCCATCTATGTATCAACAGAAAAGCAACAAAGTGAAAAATAAAAAGTTATCAGGTCCACTGAAGACTGCAAAACCAAACCAGTTGCTCTTATGGACACTCTTGAGAAAAAAAACAACAAAAAAAACAAACCCCCCCCCCCCCCAAAGAAATATTACAAACTGGAACTAAGATGAATATTGGTATATTTCTGTGACCAGAAAAATATCTGGTGAAACATCTATTTTTGGGCCAGATTTCAAATTCTTCAGTGAGGAAAGTGTGTGCAGGTACCTGAGAAAACTTAACTGTGCAATCCCAAAAACAAGCTGCAACAAAGGGTTCTTCTTCCAAACAACAGTAGCCATAAAAGACATCCTGAGAAAAAAACCAATCTGCTTTAAAATTCACATCCTACTAAAATTCAAATGAGTTTCCCTAGGTAGGCAAGTCCTTAAATGTATCCCTCCATTTAATTACGTTGCAGTTCCTGTGTAGACAAGTCCCAAGATGCTCTTACATGATAATCATTAAATATGAAGTGGTGAAATGAATTGCAACATTCAGTAATGCTCCTTATGAAGTAAGATTTATAGAGGAAGCATAAAATAAAATGAAAAAAGCACATGGTTACCATATCTACATATTGTATTGGTAAAAAAAAAAAGAATTATATGAAAATAGCCACTGAAAATTATGAATAGCTGGGCACAGGCATTAACCAAACCTGCTGCAGAAGGTAAAGCTCAGCCCACCTACTTATTTAATACATGTAATAGAAGTATTAAAATTAGAAATAAATCTAATTACATTTTACAGGTCATTTAAACACTGAACACATCAGGAAAATAATTGACAGAAATGTGTGATTTAGTAAATAAAATTTTTTGTTTACTCTACACTTGTCTGCACTGAGTGGTGAAAATTTGAGGTAAAACTCTTCATTTTCACTAGATTAAAAAAATTCCAGTTCTGAAAAACAATCATAAATTATACAAATAGCTCCAATTGTGGTCCCATGAACAAAAAACTAAAAAAAAAACTTAAAAATTAACAAAAACCCCAACAAACCATCACTAAAACAATTCATAACTGCAATCAGGGGAAAGGAACTTTGCAAGTGCCTTCTCCCAGGGGACACCACTGGGAATCCACCCCTGTCCCACTCCTTGGCAAAGCCTCTCTAAACACACACTCCTACAAACAGAGGTTTAAAATATATTTTCTCCACCAAACCATACCCAGAGCAGGTTTGGAAGATTGCTCATAGGCTTTACAACCACTTCATTTATGCAGCAGCATATGCAGTTAGTACATAAATATTTATAGTTTGGCAGCTCCCTCTCCCAACCTGCACGGGTTGGCTCCGCTGAGTTTCACCAGCGAAATTTCCTCTGAATTTCCACATTTCCAGATGCTTTGCTCAGACAGCCTTGATGGAGAACAGTTGTGCCTATTAGCAGACAAGCTGCTGACAACTAAGCTGAGCTTCTAAAAGCTGGCAGGGAGATAATCTGGCACCGAGATCTGATAAGTTTAAAGAGAAGAGAAAGGCATGGTGGGCTGAGATGTCACAGGGAGACCTGAGCCTTTCCTTAAGGTGTTGCTCATCTCATTCCAGAATACTTAGTAAAATCTCACTGTAGGCAACCATCCTGCTGCCCAGCATCACTCATTCCCCGGCAAACACAGCCTTCAATTAAAGAAAATGCTGCTCCCAAGAAGTTATAGCGTCCAAAACAAACTGAATTTACAGAGGTAGAATGGCAGAATCACAGAGCAGGATGGGTTGGAAGGAACCTTCAAGATAATCCAGTTTCAACTCTCCTGCCATGGGCAGGGACACCCTCCACTCTCCCAGGTGGCTCCAACCTGGCCTTGGACGCTTCCAGGGAGGGGGAGTCCACGACCTCTATGGGCAACCTGTGCCAGGGCTTCACTACTTCTGTACATTTAATAGACATATAATTTAAAAGAGTAATTTCTCCTGCTTGATTGTCAAAAATACAGGAAAGACAAGATCCATTATTATTTAATTTTCCTACATTCTCTTGTCTCCCCCCCCCAATAAGTAGAGTATAATTGTATAACATATGCATTTTACAGAATATATTCTTTTGGCTGAGGGAAAAGTCAGGTGGGGCTGGGCCTGAAGAAACTGTGCATTCACAGCTTCCCTGGAACTCTCTGAACACAGAACACTGGTATTCCCACTGTTACCAAGGGGTGGTACTACAGGAAATCAAACCAAATATGAAGCAGCAGGGTTGGCAATGCAGCTCCATCTCAGCCCTCAGGGTTCCATCTCCTCCTTTGCCTGGATTTCCACTCTGGGATTTCCCACCTGGGTTTCCCCCCACACCCCCATGACAAAAAGTAATCCCACTGTGCATTCCCAGCTTGTATTTTCTTAATGTCACAATCATCTGCTTGTAAGGCAACACTAGATTCCTGGCGGACTTTTATCTCCACATAAACTGGCTGGGGCAGGTCAGAATGGGCACACTGGGAGCTGCTCCTGCCCCAGCAGGAGCGAGTCCAGGCTCATCCCAGCACTCCTGTCACTGTGACTTCCCCGAGGATGAGCTGCTCCAGCACTTCCCAGAGCTGTGCCAGACCAGACAGTGGTTTTCTTCAGACAGTGATTTTTCTTTAGACAGCACTGGAATCCTTCCAGGTCAGATAAAATCTACATTTTTCCATGCAAAGAGCTAAAATACTCATCAAAAATATAAAACCTCGTTTATATTCTGATACTCCTCCTCAGGCATTCAGTTTTGGCCACTGTTGAGACAGAATTTCTTTGTTTTGACCCCGGATGACTTTCCCAAAGCATCTTACAGGTGATTCCCTCCCTCTCTGGCTGCTGCCCTCCCACCCACTCCTTAATTAAAGATGCTGAGGTCTGACACAAACCATGTTACACATTGAAACTGGACTGTGATGCACGAAAAATAAGTATGTGGATAGGTCTGGGAAAACAGAACACTGGCGATTATTTTGGTGTTTATTTGCAATCTTTAAATTATTTCAAAATAGATAATAAGGAGGACTGGTGCTATTTAACAACAAAAAGATGAGAAAAGCACAAGGAAACACATTTTTCTTTTTTGAACAAGCGCCAGGGATTGAGGATCTCTTTAGGAACACAACTAATTAAAAAAATCTTCTCTAAAGCAACATGGAAATGCTGTTTAATCAGAATTATCTGAGTTCAAAGAGCCACGGGAGGCAGGACCAGCACCCTCACCCTGACACCCAGGGCCTGCTGCTCTCCCAGACATCAAGGCACTAACACCCAGCCAAGCTGCCTCCACGGTCAGGTTCACCCAAATACCTTTTCCATGAACTAATCAAACAGGCATTTATCAGCTGAAAGAGGAATAAGCAAACCTAAGGGGTTTTATGGAGGAGTTTTTCCCTTCATAAAGAGTCCTGAAACTTTTAGTCCAGAAGGTCTTAGATTATCAGGCTACAGCCAGACTAGTACAAAGCATCCTTGATGTCTAGACCAAATGAAAAGATTAGCAGGTCTGCCCCAGTGCTGATTACACCAGGCTCATACTATTTTTCCAGCGGATGCTTTCATAATTAAATATCAAGTAACAGGAGGCACTTTAACATTTATGTCACTCTCACCTATGAAAATAATAAAAAGTTTCTTTGCATGGAGAACTATAAAGTATTGAAAAGCATTCTATGGCTGTAACAGCAGCCTGTCAAGCTGTACAGAGAAATGTAGTTTAGTGAAGGGGATCCCTTGGGAATGCTGTGTATCAGCAAAGCAGAACAGCAATCACATTATGCCTGTAACTAATATGGACAAAGTGGAATGAGTAATAAAAGCCAACAAAAAACAACTTTCACTCTGATTAGTGATCACAGACTAATAGGCTTCAATTGCAATTTAAAATTAGGTGGCACCATCAATCACTGGGGTCTCTGGGAGAGGAGGCATGAGGGACATCCTCAGGGATGGGCAAGAGCTCCCAGCCCTGCCAGGGGCAGGGATCCTCTGCCAGGGACCCTCAGACACACTGCTCCTCATCTGGAAAACCTGCAGCCCTCAAAACATGAGCCTGGGCACAAGAAAGGGGCTCAAGGGCACCTTCTCCACGCTCTCGGGTTCTGTGTATCATTGATACAAAGCTGTTTGGAATATTGCTCTGCAGAATGCAAATATATCCCATTTTAAATTCAGTCAGGGCCACTCACAGGAAAAAATCCCCCAAAAAGCAAGATTTCCAAATGGAATGAGTCTTTATTAGAGAAATAAACAGGCAAAGAATGGACTTAATAAACAACATCCACCCTTTTTTGCTAATTTCATCAAAAGATATGAAAACAGGCCAGGTTTTCATGGGATTTTTTTGGTTTAAACAGGTGGGTGTAAACCTTGAGCAAGTTACTCACCTCCCTGAGGGGGCTGAACAAAGGGTGGGTGAAGAGAGACCCCCGTGCTAGCAAAGGGGACAGTGCTGTGCTGCCCCTGGAGCACAGAGGACCATGGGATGGACAAGGCATCACTGGTTCATAAACTCCTAAAAAGTTTAGGATTGATGGAAACCTTCACCTCGTTTCCAGGTTAAATTTACACATTGCTAATTTCTGCCCATTGGTTCTCTTGCCAACATGACTTTCCAGGTCCTTTCCCTCCTGGTACTTCCCCCTGGATTTATTTATGGAGCACTGATTGCTCCACACCACCCTTTGTCCTGCCAGGCCACACAAGCCAAGCTCTTTCAGCCATCTCTTGGAAGTCTGGCTCCTTGTTCTCTCCCACATCCCTGCAAGTCCTTTTCAGCACCTGTTCCCATTTGAATTAATTTTTCTTGCATATGGGAGACCAGAGCAGTGCAGTTTTCCAGATGACTATCTGCTAATGGCATTAATAATTTCCAACCTCCATGGAAATGCTTTGCTTGAGACAACCAAGATTTGCCTTTTTCACACTACTGCACAGTCATGCTCTAAGAAAAGGTGATTTTTTTTTTCCTTTTCTGTTCTTTCTGCCTGAGAAAGCTTCAGGTTTGATCTAAGAGTAGATAAAATTCTGAAGTATGAAGGAAAAAAACCTGGCTCTTAACCTAGGTCAGGTATTAATAGCCCACAGAGTGATCCTGAAGAAGTCACTGCATGTTCCTATTTTTTCATTCCCACACTTACCTATTTAAGTCCAGCACTCACTGAGGCCAAGCATCACCTCCTAATCTAAATTAGCCCAGTGCCTCACAAGGATCCTGCCCGTGGCTGGAAAAAATCCTCATGCCTCTCAAGCTGGAAAGTTTAATGAAACAGTCTAACCCTCAATTATTTTTCTGATTTGTCATCATCTGGAAAGACATATATATATATATACACACGCGCACACACATATATATAAATGCACAGCCACACAAGTATGTGTAAGATGGGGTGGTATTAGTAAATAAAAAAGGTAGAGAGCTAATGGCACACTGAAACATGGAAATCCAAAGGCAGAGAGCTAATGGCACACTGAAACATGGAAATCCAAAGGCATTTCCCAGAACTTGCAAGTCTTCTGTTATTTCTGAGAGTGTTCCCATGAACATCCATTACTGAACAACCTTTGGGGAGACTGCAGTGGCTGTGAGATTTACTGAAAAGCAGAAGAAAAACTGGATTTGGGGAGATATAAATTCATGGAGCACTTTGCAATGTCTGCTGTAAAACCAGCAGGGATGGGGACAGTGCTGGTTAGGATTTCTCTGGGTTCCCAGCATGATGTCCCATCATAAAGCTGAAACTGTGAACACAGGATGAATCCTCTTGGATATGTTTCAGAAGTTTTTTATAAATTATATAAGGTGACAGTCTTAGCAAGGAAGTAGGTAAAAACTGAAGAAAACCCTCAGGATTAGAAAGAATCTCTTATCCAAAGGTTTACTCAGGAGAAGAAGCCAATCCTTCCAGACTTGTCACCGGAAAAGCATTATTTGTAATCACAGAATTCCAGAATGGTATGGTTGGAAGGAACTTTAAAGATCACCTCATTCCACCCCCTGCCATGGGCAGGGACACCTTCCACTATCCCAGGTTGCTCCAAACCCCATCCAACCTGGCCTTGAATAGTTTATCAGAGATAAATTATATCCTACCAACCAATATCCAGAAGGGAACTTAATGTCTCCTTGGAAAGTGCAGTGCTACCACCACTGGTACAGGCTGTAACTTAGGCACATACAGAAACTCCCCAGAATTCAGACAACTGGCAACCGAAAACATGCCTCCAACCCCAAAGAGACCTTCAACCCAAATCAGGTCTCTATCAAATGCAGCCATTAATATTTCTAATTAAAATAGAATAGTAAAAGGTAAACAATTTAGAATCAATTCCGATCTAAAAACATTCTAAGTTCAAGTTCCAATTTGTTTCATTTCAAATAATTTATAAATATATGCTGGGTGGCAAGAGCCAGCAAAGTCCTGTGGTGTTATCCAAGGTTTTGCACCAGCACCTGAGGATGAGCCTTCCCAGGGATTTGAGCTGGGAAAACCCTCCCTGCTCACAGAGCTGGGCAGGAAGACTTCCAAACAAAACATCAATTCAGAACACGCAAAAATCCCTTTTATCTCATTGTTGGAGCAAAGATATACTCTCTGTGCCACTCATGCAGTGCTGGTTCAGCTGACACAGCAGGGCCCATCCCATCCTCGGCTCGGATGCACCAGGGGAGCTGAGGAATTCCCAGTGGGAGCACTGTGAGGCACTGGCAGCTCTGCCCAGCTCCAGCAGTACAACCCCAACACATGCCAGGGCAAAGTAAAGCTTCTCAGCCTGTCAGGAATGCTGAGGAAGAACCTTAAGGAGAAGCTTCAACATGGGAAGTTTTAGTGGAGCGAAGGAAGCGGCTGATCCTGTCCCTTCTCACTTATTTATCACTGCCACATACCTCACATTTCACAGTCACACTGTAGCACTGCCCCAGCACAGTGCCTTTGTGAGAGGCTATTTTCTTTTAAAATACACTTTGGATTCCAGTTCTCTGCCTTGACAACACATCTGCCTGAATTATGGCTAAAAAACCACCAGCCAGCTCCCCATCCCTTGTCTTTATGGCTCATCTCATCCCCTGCATTTGTCAGCAATCCAGGCACTTCTCATCCACAGTTATTGATTTAAACGCCTGGAGGAAAGGAAAGCCTGGCAAAAAGAAAACAATCCCAAGTGTCTGCTGTGGAAAGAACTGCAGGAAGAGGCAGAGGACATTCCAATAGGTATCACCAATGGCATAACCCAAGCATGGCAACCAAAAGCTCAGCCAACCCATTTATGGTGAAAGGTCGGGAATTGATTACACTGGGGCTGAGAACTCAGTGGTTGGGGGATCAGCTCCTGAAAACTGGGCTTGTTGGGAAGTCAGTGGTTGAATTCCAGCTGGTCTAGATGTTACTAGTATTTTGGAAAACATATATTTCAATAGCAAAATTCATAGCAACTCGTTCTATCCATTCTTTATACAAAAATGAAAATAAAAGGATTTTTCTACTCTGGGCCTTCCTGTCTGATACACAACTGACATTTTTGGTAGCTGCTGCACAAAGTTTAATCCCTTTTCTCAAGGTATATAACAACATGACAACCATTCCACTGTGAATATTAGGAATGATTTAAGGAAATTATTTTTATTCCTCATTACATGGAAGATTACCTGAGTGGTTGTTATTATTATTATTAACAGTAATTAGCACCACATAGCAATTTATAATTTCCAAACCCAGATAAAAACATTAGCAAAATATTTGCCAAGAAAAAGCCATGTGTTATTCCCATCGCGTGGGAAACAAATTATAGAATTGAAGTGATTTGTGACTTTACAACTGAATTGGGAAGCTTATACAAGAGTTATCATGTGAATGGGACATCAGGGATAGTTTCAGTAGACTACAAATTATTCTGAGCTTATGACTCACTCTCAAACACAATATTCTTAGTCTGAACTCTCTTAGAGGCAGATTTTACTACAGAGGAAGAAAAGCTTAAGAAACCACTCTGAAAAAAATACTAATAAAATTTTACAAAGAAAAATCACTTGTAAAACCATCATTATTAAGAATGATACTTTGACTGTAGGCAGAGAACTCAGCTGATGTAAGTCTATCCTAATACCATTTAATTGAGTTATAGAGATGTAAACCACAAAAGAATCTGCTCCTGAGCTGACCAGGAAAACAATCCCTGCTCACATTCTCTGCAAATGCTGGTCTCTATAAATACAGAACAAACATGAAGGGGTCTGGATGGACAATTCTGTGCTCACAAACAACTTTAACATGCAGATACAATGCTGGGAGCAGAGGATGCATCTCTGTATCACAGGAAGCCAACCTGCCGTGTGAGTTGCATTTCCAGCCTCCTCATGTGGCCAAGAGCAGAGTTTGGGAATGATTTTGAGGTGGAAAAAACCACCCTTCTCTCAAAACTTTGCCAGAATTTTGGCTGGGGTGAAGGTTCATCCAAACCACCACCAGTGTTGGCGGAACAAACCTGTATGGGGCTCATCCTCCTCCTCCTCATTAGGAAGTTTGGGTTCTCCTGCATGGCCAACACTGGATCTGTGGAAGAGCCACTCCTGGGCTGATCTCCAGCTTTCTCCCGTGTTTCTCCCACGTCAGAAAGCAACAGCTTCCCAAGGAGAAGCAGGGAAAGGGCTCTTTTAACATTAATCAATCGTGACACTTCCAGTAAGTGACAGCTTAAACAATACTTTTCAGACAGAAGCAAAATATCTGACATTTTGTCTCCTTGAATCACCAGCAAAAAGCTGAATTTTGTGGTACAGACAAGTTACAAACTAAACCATTGAAGAATAATAAGGAAAAAGCCTGCACCAAGGGATTTCTCAGCAGAAGAATGATATACTAGACAAAAATAAAAGGATATACCATATGTTGAGTAATAAAATTGGCAAACCTAGTAAGGTTCAAATACTGCTATTATACACATCTGGGCAAAACGGGGAGGGAAAAAAAAATCATTAAGCAATCTGAGAACCCCCAAACAAAGAAACTGTAAAATTCTGAACTGTAAAGCAAAGGAAACACACTTAATCCCTCAGGAGTTGAAGTATGTATTTCAACTGGGTTATACCATCCCTCACAAGGACATGGAAGCACACAAAAACCTAGAGACACAATATAGCCACTGTGCGCTGCCGGCACAAAGCCAACTGGCTCCAGCACCCACCAGCCCTGGCACCTGTTGGGTTTATCATCAGCACAGGCAGTACCTCCTTGGGGCACACAGGGAAGGAAAACGCTCCACCAAGTGCCCATTTTCCAGCAAAACTGCAGGATTGTGCAGTGACACTCTTTTAAATCAGGATTTCCAGCTGCAGAACGAGCTGCCCTCGGCGCTGGAGTCGACGGGACTTTTGTGTGTTTTGAAGCAATGAGCAGAAATACAGAACCAGGCAGTAAATAAGATCATCCTGCCCTCGTGGAACTGTTTCATCTATAGCTGTAACCTCTTCCCTGGCCTCCCCTGAGCTTTCCTTGGTTATGAATGTTCCTATTAAAAATAGGACTACTCGTGTAGTAGCTTACCCTGCAGGGTGAATAAGGGAGGCAGGATAAACACAGTTTAATGAATAAATGTCTTGGGACAAGACATCTCTTTTTATGGGTATGTGAGGTCTGGGTTCACCCTTTTATGGGCTGCCCCACTAACACACTCGGCACACCATGCAGCATTGGTGTTTGGAGGGGGGGCTTTCCTTGGTTTGCTTTTTTTCCAACTCAAAAGTCCTGTAACTATGTCATAAGTTTAGAAGGAAACTGCAGAGTGGAAACCAGCTACTACTGCCTTGGATTGCAATGTAAAAAATAATGCATATCCCTAATAATACACCAACACAAATTGCCTTTTTTAATTTTAAATTTTTTGACAGAGTGGTTTATAAACTAATTCCACGACTCTTGGTAACATGGCAAGGTTTGTAATTGTCAGCACTTTACTTGTTATTACAAGGGAGGAGGAGAGGGTTTTGCCCTAACAGGGCAGCCAAAATAGGAGCAGGATGTGGGGAAATCTTGGAGCTTACTTCAAACTGTGCCTTGAGAAAGGGGAGTTTTGGGGAGTCAGGAGGAGATGGGAGAAAAGAGAAGGAGTGTGGCTGTCCAACAGCACTGGGGAAACTTTCCAGAACATAAACCAGATGGCATGCAGTAAATAATGGAAAAGCAAAGTGTGAGATCACAATATAAAGGGACACACAAAGGTGGCTTTGAACAATTTCAGGGCATGAAGGGACAAGATGGAGCAGAGATAGTAAAATCTCTGCCATGCTTTTCATCCCTACAAACACTGACTCCTGTTCGGTGCATTTGGAAAAGTCTCCAGCCATGGAGAAAGACCAGGATGGAAGATCTTCATTTAGGGGATGAGCTGGCAAGATCCTGACAGCTCCCAGCAGCTGTGCTCCGAGTCCCTGCCTGTCATTCCCAGCCCATATCAAATGAAAGAGAGATGGGGCAACCTTGGCAGCCCTGCGTGACAGACGGGCAGGACTGGGACCACAGGAGGAGCTGCTGAAAGCTCCGAAATTGCTGATGTGTCCCCCAGCATGAAGGACACTTGCCATGCATAATGGGCAGGATGCTGAGTGTTTTCCCAGTATCACAGTTGACCTGTGTAGCACTTGCTGCCTGCTTCTCAAGAAAGGGAGGAAATAAAGAAAAAAACAAAATCCCAGTGAAATTCTGTGATGTGGTAGCAGAAGAGCTCCTGCGTTTTTAGAGTCATTTGTGTGTTGCCACCTTCCAGAATGATGCAAAAAGAAGAGGGAGGGCAGGGGGAGGTTGTTGCATTTGCAGTGGGACCTGCCCAAGGAGGGGACTGGGGCCACCAGTCCTGGTGCCACTGGATCAGGTCCCGGGGCCACAGGCTGAGCTTTTCAGTGTCCACAAATAAGGCAACACTTTTAATTTAAGACCATGAATAAGAATTAAAATACAAACACTGCCTAAAACAACCAATGGAATTACCAGCAGCAGCAGTTTACTGCCTGAAATCCAATATTCCAAACAACTTCAAAAATCCATGAGTTTTCACCACACCTGAGCTCTGGACTTCAGGATCTGAGCAATGTCAGTACAGCAAAATAAAGCTGTTCTCCTTCTCAGGGAGGATTGGAAAAGAAACTAAATAAAAAACAATCCAAACAAAATTGAATTCAGCTTTTCAAGGCATTTACACTTCCCAACCCAACAACTCCACATGAGCTGCAGCAGCAATTTCCCTGCCATTCCCAAATTAAAACAAATCACGAGCTGAAAAATTCAGGGGCTGGGTTTTCCATCCAAGATTCCAGATATTGAATCAAAATTCTGCTCTGAACTGGGAGAGCTGCTCTCAGCCATGTGCCCCACGCTCTGGTTACACACCACAGTGTCCCTGCTCAGATTCTCTGGTACAACAAGGGCAGTGAAAAGCACCAGGGGAAAGGTTCATTGGGATTTTAGGAAGTCTCCTTGTGCACCACCAGAGTTTGCACAAGGAGCAGAAACTGCGAAAAATTGATTTGCTTCAGTTTCCATCAGTGTGGAAACCAGGATTTTTTAAACCAAATTAAGGCCCCAAATGTAATTAAATCCATAAAAGCTACGAGGAAATTGAGTCCGTACCACAAACTAATGCTTAAATTTACAAGTGGTGGAAAAAAAAAAATCCATAGGAAAAAACACATTAAATTCTATATATTGGTGTAACAAAATGAGGAAGGGAATTTTTAATAAGTTATGCCTTTTATGTCACCCAATTACCCGAAACAATATTTAGGACTCCAGTTTTTTAAATCCAAATCAAATAAAAAAGGCCACAAGAGTGAGGTTTTGGTTGGATCAGTGTCATAACGAGGAAGGAAGGAGAACAGAACAGATTCTGAGAGTGATAAAATACTAAAAATAAATGAGGCTTATGTGCACTAAGGCTCACAAGTTTGAAAATGTAACTAAAAAGAGGAGTAAAACACTATCAGACAACTTGGGATTCTAATAACAATGGTTCTTGATGATGTAGAAGGGAAAATTGCCTGAAGCAACACTTTTCGTGAAAGCTCATTCCTTTAAGAAAAGATATAATATGATGTTGAATTTTTTCCTTGATACAGACACATGATTTCCCATACCCTGGAATGAAGAACCACACCTGCACATTTAAAATTACCTCAGCTTAAAGAGAACGTGTTTTGGTATCCAACCATTGATATGATGTTTAAAGATATTTTAAATAAAGTCCCATCAGTTGTTTCAGGTTTTTTTGGCACTTATTTTCCTCAATACTTCACCTAAGGTGTTCCATTCTGCAGCATTTCAGGAGGTTTTCCAAGAGGTGACGCTTCACTCCCAGAGATAATCTCCAAGTGGAACATTATACTTTATATTGCTCGTTTCCATTTTCTTTTTTTCTCATTTTGAAAGACTTTACAAAAAAAACCCCAAAGAGCACATGATGTTAAGCAACAGGAATCTCCAGAGTATTGCTAAAATATTTGATAACTATGTCCAGAAGCTGCTGTAAATATTTCAAGCATATTATTTGCAGTTACTACAATGAAAGAAAACCACTATTATTTAATTCAAACAGCAAAGATTACTTAAAGCAAAGCTCTCTAAATATATCACTGAAGACAATAACAAAGTACAACTATTATTATGCTCATCAGCTTCCCAATTTTCAACACCAGTAAGAAAGCCTTAGAAATTTTCAATATCGCAGCCAAGATACTAAAAAAATCTCATTTATCAGGACAATTTCCTAGCAATTTTTTCTTACTCCACGACGTTTTTTAAGGATACTGTAGCCAGCTTGTTCCTACAAGCCCTTTGCAAAAGAGGAAGGCATAGGAAACAAAGATTTTAGGATAAAGAGGGAGCACGATCTCTAAAGCAAATCCCTGCCGGCATTCCCCCCAAACCAGAACCATGTGAAATCTGAAAGAGAATCTGCTCAGTGGAGAAACCAGAGTTTTAGAGCTCTTGCAAGAGCACATAAGAGCAAACAACCCGTTATCTGATGGCTTCAGGAAAAGGAAAGTGTAGGAGGAGGAAATAATATTAGTTACTCTGCAAGTACCCCTCGCAATCGGAGCAGGAGCGACTGTGAAAGGAAATAGTGCAGCTCCACGGGCCCCCAGAGGATTATAAATCTTCTGGCCCTTGGGAGCAGGCAAAAAAAAAGTATTTCAATCATTAAATAATAAAGAACAGTGCTGAAACCTTCCTGGTGATGGCCTGTGCAATCAGGTGTTGGCCAGACGGAGGGCAAGTGATTTACAGCCAAGGCTTTGGGGGGGGAGGAGATTTCTCTTTGTAAATACAAAAAGATGGATCTAATTTAGGAGTATTAAAAATCAACATGTAGATTTGGATAAATTCTCTAATCTCACAATGAATTTGATCATTCTGAAGTTCCTGGCCAAGTATTTGTGGTTTCTTAAATGGTTTTATGAGGCCAGGGAAAAGGATGACTGAAATTTTTTAGTTGTCAGAACTGCAATAATTTTAAACCTTGGTTTCAAACTAAAGAGCAATTAGGTTAAACATGGAACACCCTGAAGAAAATACTGGTCATTGCAAGACATAACATAGGAAAACCACAGCAGCTTCCACATTAAGCAGCTCTTTTTTTTAGTCAACTGGAAACAGCTCCAAACTGCCAATGAAATGATGTGGAACAAAGAGTTATCAATAATATATGATCTTTTTATAGGACAATTCAAAGCTAACAGGAGTCAATTAAAATACCACCTCAAAAGTAAATGAAAAGATCAGTAAGGATTTCATTTGGATTGGGATTTATGCCCTACAACACTATTACCAACCCCAGAAACACAAACCCCCTCCACCTCTGCACCACACAGCACCTTCCCAGTGTCATCTGCACTGAAATAATCGTTACAGTGAAATAAAAATATACAGATATAATAAATTATTTAGAGCACAGCAGAACATGGGAAATGTTAAGTGGCAGATGTTAACAGGAACAGTAGATTTTCACATATTTTTGAGAAACGCTGCAAGTTGCTGACAGAGAAGATACAGAACAAAATTCTGCTGTTAGTTAATGGAATTCCCAGAGCTCTTTCTCCACAGAAAGGGTTGGGTTTAGTTAAAGAATCTTTAGTTAAAGCCATTTTTCATACACATTAATGCGCTGATAATGAATTATAATTTTGAGCAAATTATTTACAATTCTAATTAAATTATACTGCACTATAGGATTTTGGCTATTGATGTAACTCATCTAAAGCTGTATGACAGATGATTCCACTGCAGGCAACAAAACCTCCTGATTTCAAGGGCTTTGTACATTATAAGAACCCAAGTCTTGAAATCAAACTTTGCTCAGTTTTCAATTGCTGTTTAGAAGACACAGCAGTGGCAATTTTCCCCCCAGTAAAATCATTTTGCCTGTAATCTGATAATATTTCTGGATGGAATTGCATTGATTTTTCAAGATTATAAATTTTACAGATATCCCTGATGTAGGCAAACATGTTTATGTCCCTTCACATCTATTCTTTCTTCCTGGGATTTCTTCATTCTTGCCTCCACAGAGAGGAGAGAAGTAGAAAAACAGATGACAGGAAAGGCACTGCTGAAGTTACACCACTGGTTTTTTCACTCTGAGATACAGGAACTATAATTTTCAAGCTTCATGTTCGTGAAAATTAATAGAAATCATTTCATACAAGCCAGACTGGGAAAGTAGCTTAAACCATTTTTTTTCATTATCTAGTTTCTTATACATTTTTGGGGGTATCAAACCTGAGAAAATATGTTTGGGTTTTTGAGGTGTTCATAAAAGGTGAGAAAAAATGATGGGTAGTAAAACCTAAAGGAAATCTCATCTATAATGAGATTTAAGTCCTAGATGAAAACCCTCAGAATTCCTTGGGATCTAACAGTGGCTCAAAGACATTGCACACGTGGAGGTTGGATCTATACAAGGCATAAAACCATGAGCTGGCTGACAAGTCCTCAGCCTTAGAAAGACACAGTCTTACAATTACTGCACAAAAAAAATGAATTTTACGTGTATGAAACCGCTGTGTTCCACAAAACCTCTTGCTAGATTTACTTCCCTCTCAATACAGCTTTACTTGCAAAATGTTAATGCAGGCTCTCCCCGCAGCAATTAGCACTATTACACCGTGGGGGGACCTCTCACCTTTGCAAATGATGATTAAGGGCCAGAAATTGCATTGATTTTTCAGCTGGCTCCACTGCCTGCAGCCATCCCACCCTCTGGAATGGTGTCCTCACCCTGCTGACAGCCACAGCAACCTCCCCTTGCCCAGGAATACTGGCTGTTTATACAACATCAAGCTGTGCTGCCATGGATTCCTCACAGAAATCCAGAAGTCAATTTTTTCCATTCATTTAGCATCTATTTATTGATCAAAATGGGCCCCAGCACTGCTGGGAGCACACACATGGGCAGGTCCTGCCACCACAGTCTCACCAGCAAAGGCAGGACCTGCACTGCCCTCCCCAGCAAAAGCACATTTTGGGAAGGATTTCGAGGTTAAGTGGTCAGTGTAAAAGCTCATTATTAAATCAGACATAAAAAGCAGGATTAAATCATACTAAAGGAAAGCTCAAAACACAGCGGGCATTTAATAAACAACAGCTTATGTCCCATCCCCAATCGAGTCCAAACCCTGGATAACACTGTTAAGGACTGGATTTTTTCCTTAGTATCTCCCACCCCAAATGAGATCAATTCTTTTATGAGTCATGGAGTGGAATTAACAGAAAATATGTTGGTTCCATCTCTCCATAGGCAATTGCAGGTAAGGGGGAAAGAGAGACGGACCTTACACATCCATTGCCTGGCTCCCAAAAACCTGAGTCCAATCAGTAAAAACAGACAAAGAAATTTTAAAAGTAACCTCTGCATTTTTGTCTAACGAGGTCACCGGAGTGGGAACTGCACTGCAAACAAAGTTACTGAACTCACTCGAGTAACACCAACAGTTAGAGATACCATATATTTTCTTAGCCAATCCTATTTTATCTTCCCCAAAGAAAAGCAAGAGAAAGCAAAGAAAGCACGAGAGACAAAAATATGAAAAGTTGTCAGACAGAATAATAAGAGTTTTACACAAAATGGAGAAAACTGACAGCAGAGGGAAAGCTTTGCTTTCCACAACTCACACTTATTTTAAAAAACTAATCCACATTCATTGTAAAATGTATTTAAAGCATTGTGCATTACAAAATGCTCTTACTGAACCTCCACCCACAGGAACATATTTCTCCTCTTCTGTCAAGCATCATTTTTCCTACTGAATCTCAATCCTGACTAAACCAAATATTTTCTTGAAACTTATCTCTCCTTGCCTTCACAAATGCATGATTCTCTGAAAAGACACCAATGTGCCTCTGAGGGCAAAGATGCTGAATAAACACCAGCTTGGTTTTTATTTATATGAATGTTTTAAATAGCTTTTAAAACATTCTAGGAGTGATGATTTTTATTTATAGCTTAGATTTTTGTGTGTCACATTTTTAAACAAAGGGGAGAGGGGAGCTGTGCATGTTCAGCGTAGGGTAGGTATTGGAAAGGTGTGTCATTGCAGAAAAAACTCTCAAATTATAAAAATAGCATTGGCTTTGCTGTGTTCCTGAGCTGTGTCTCTACTATTAAAACTAAGATTCTGTGTTGTGGCACAGGGTTTTCAGAGCAAAAAACACAGCACTGAGAAATCCTCACAAAACCTTCACGGCACCACAGCAGCTCCGAGAACAAGGAATTAGAAAATGTGACATTTGACAGGCAGCGGATAACAAGGTGCAAAAACTGCAAAGTTCCTGTAGGTAGAAAGAAAGCAAAGCAATGTAGTGGAAGAAAAAATTCCTGACAGCTCTGACACACGGGACCTATTTTTCTCCTCGATGCACATGTAGTTCTCCTCCGAGTATAATGAGAGTTGCGCACATATGGTGAGGAGGAAAGGTTACTCCACACAGCCAACTGCCCCCCTTGAAAAATATTATGTCAAAGAAAGCATAAAGATGTTTTTGGTAGATTTTTTGAAGCAACGAACCTGTTTGGGAAAGGCTTTAGGTCATACAGAAGTAGGAAAAGGCAAATGTTTATAACGTCTCGGTGAATGTCTAATGCCTAAAATCAATCATTTGTCTACCCAAAAGATAACTCCTCCGACTCCAGTCCCCAAAGTAACAGCTACATCAATCCAACAGAAAGCAAGGATAAGAGGATTGATTGCAAAAATCCAGATTTCAGTGATTAAAAAATATTGAGTAGCTGAATTACTCAAATGCCTCCATTTAACGTCACCAATGCATTACTCTAGGAATGGAGATAAAAATTCCTTGTTGCTCCAGAGCAGCAGCAGGAGCTTCAGAGGAGAGTAATTGAAGCACAATGGCAGATTAGCTGTGATTAAAATACTCATAACTAAAACCTCACAGAGTTTCAGGTGTGACAGACACATTTTTGGCTGACAAAACAGAGCTGCCACTGCTGCTCTGTGACTCAAACTTTCCTCTTTTATCCAGGCAGCAGCTGCAGGGTTAAACTCATAAATCATGAGAGGCTGGCAGCTGGTGAAGGTGATTCTCTGGATTTCAGATGCACCTTTTCCTCCTGAATGATAAAAAAGTCCCTCTTCCTTCCTCTGCAGAGCAGAGCAGGTCCCTCCCTCGGCACTCCACAATTTACACCCTGGGAATGCAAAATTGCTTCAGACACCAAATTGCCACTGAGAACATATTTCCCCCTGGGAAATTTCGCAGGATTATTTTCAGTGCTGGTTTTCAGAGCATTAAGTTTGTTGGGGTTTTTAAATCCACTTGTAGGTACAGCACTAAGAGGTTCCACAAAGCCCATCTTCTCCTGGGTGCAGCAGTGTCGTTTCCAGAGATGAACACAAAGCAAGCCCAGGCTCCCTGCAGAGCCTCAGTGCACTTGGAAACTCTGTCTGGGAGGGGAATTGGCTTTTCATCTCCATTGCTGGGGAAACAACCCACTTCTTTCAACACCATTCTCTCTCAGAAACCCTCAGCTCACACATGTTGGGGCAGCACCAAGGAGATGCCCTCCAATCTACCTGGAGCCCAGCAGGATTTCCATCCCCAATTTTCAATGGGCCACAGACCAGGTGTAAAAGAGGCTGGTGGAGCTGTGGAAGATGGGCATCCAGTGCTAAGCTGGCACTCTGAAAGCTCAGCTCAGCAGCAGTTCTGCTAAACTGATCCAGACAGGCTCGAGGGGAAAACCCAGACCTGCTCAAAGCAGGAAACCTCGTGTTCAAATCTGACAAACTTTTAGCAGAGACAGCAACACCTCCCAGCCAATGGCTACAGAGGAACAAAACCCCTTCTCCAGATAAATGTTTATATGAAATAGAGCTGAGGCTGATTAAATGCCATTTCTGTTTATTTTCAAGATGTCAGGACCTGAAGTCTCCACACAGCATTCTAAGTTATAGGATGCATCTTTTACATTAATTAAAAACGTCATCCTCTTTACAGAACTAACTTATATTCACACATTTTTTAAGTTAATTCTTAGGAACATTTGTCAGCTTAAATGGAATTTCATCCTTAACAAATAATTCTTCCCAAATGAGGAGAAAAAAAATCACCAAGGGAAAAAAAACCACTTTATGATGAGCAACACAATCTAGATAATTGCCTCCTTGCCAAGAATGTGTGAGCTTAGTTTATAAAGTTCTTTAAAATCTGAAGCAAATTCATTCTTAAAGCAATTACTAAAATGCAAACTAAATAAACATTAACTTCACCATTCCCTACACATCCTCTCTGTGGAGTTTTCCCATAAACAGCTTGATTTTCTCACTGGAAATTATACCACAGCCGACAAAAGAGTTCTCATTGTCCACAGCCCAGAGACACCAAGCCATGGTGTGAAAGCCAGTAAAGAGAAAGGGAAAAAGCAAAAAATACAGTAGAAATTACTTAAAACTGCAAAGTTTTCTAAAGAATTTGCTTCAAAATCATCCTTGGCCATTCTGGATTTCACTGCTGAACCAGGCTCATGAAACTTTAAGGATGTTTTGAAAAATCTGCAATAAAACCCAACCCATTTAATATTCTGCTTTTGTAAATTGGGTGGGCAGAGCTCATGTTGGCACAACACCTGAGAAGTTGGGATGAGCTCCAGGAGGGAAGGACCTCAACTCCTGCCACCACTGCCCTTCCAAACACGACTGACTCTACCTGCAGAGCCTTAACATCTAAAATATTTTCTAAATTTCTAAATTTTCTAAATATTTTCTAATAGTTTCCAAATGGGATTCATCTTCCCAGTCCAGACCACCCTTTAGAAGAGCTGCTATGAAGGGAAGGGGATGAACAGTCACCAGTGGGAGGTGAACGTGTGTCCACCCAAATCCAGTCTCATATTGCACTCGTATGGAATTGTAACACACACTCACAAGTATTTACACAGACAGATCCTGCTCCAGGCTTAAAATCCCTTTTAAACCACTTTCAGAATTCCTCCTCTCCTGCTCTGCGATTAAATGACTGAATTCCTAAATATTTGTAAATTAAAATTCATAAGGATTTAACAAACTGAGCTCATCTAAGGATATAAATATAAACAAGGTGGTCTGCTTTCAATCCTACACCATGGCTGCTGTAAAGAAACCTGAGTGAGCACCCAGCTCTCATCTAAAATTCATTCCTGTTCCAGTGAGCACCCAGTGAAGCAAAACTACAGCAGCCTTCATGATAAATACTCTGGTGCATCTTTTATGCATTACAATACTATCTCTCACATAGAAAATGAACTTTATAAATGAGTCAGAGCACAGATGAAGGAACTTTCTCTCCTGAAGTCGATAATTTATGTTGTTAATTTGATGCCATGCACTTCACTCTGTATGGAGCTACCTATGATTTAAAGGTTTGTTGTAATCTGTCCCTCCCAGCAGCCTCAAAAACACACACTAAGATTGTTCAAATTAACCATTCAAAAGAGTCAGAGTCAGTGCAGAAATCCTGGCTCTCAGGAAAAGTACAGACTAATACGTAATCCATAATATCCTGTATAATATAACAGTCAAAACTGCAATATTACTGGAAAATGAGAAAATGTTACCATATGTGAAGATGAGCACTTCTATAAATTAAAAATAGAAAAATAAAGTCCTGCAAGCAATATACGCCATGGTGGTCTAAATATAACTTTGCAAGTGTCAAGCAGGAACTCTGTTAACTTGAATTAAAAGCTGACACCACCCAACAGCCCAGATAATTGCCCACAGCACCGTGTCTCACTCACATTCCCCCTCAGCCCAACGCTCCCCAGGCTCTCCCAACACACGTTCCCTGTGCTCCCAGGCCCCAGCCTGTGTGGGATGCTCATGATTTTCACCCTCCAGTGCTCACTTGGAGGTTTAAACCCAAGAGAGGTGTCAAAGAACACACCGGAAAGGCTGGTTTTCACCAAGGCCCTCGGTGTCACCATGAAAGGAGCAGGGGTTGCCAAATTAAAATACACAAGGATGGATTTAACATTTCGTATTGCTGGAGCAAAATACCCCCAAACACATCTCAACACAAGCTGAGCAGAAGATATCCAGGATGGGAGAGGACAAATTCACAGATTCAGAGGGTTGGATGCTGCAGTTTTCCCCAGCATGGGCTCTGTGTGATCACAGCAGTGCAGCGTCAGGTACCATGGCAAGAGAAAAACAAGAGACATCTACTACATACAGCTCTGCCACAGTCCTAACAAGTGACTGTATACATGAAAAAAAGCACTTCTAAAATTATCAATAAATTTCATACTTTAAAAAAAAATCCTCATGTGAATTTTCTGAATGTTTGTTGTGTCCTATGTGCCAAGTTCTGCTCAGGTAACAACATCTCAGTGCTGGGACAAAGAAGTCACACTATCTGTTCCAGCACCCAGCAGGTTTCCAGCAGCACAGGATGAAGTTTAAGCAGCAAAATTAGGCTTTCCCTGAACCAAAACTGATAATCTCATAAAAATAATCTCAAAATGTAGATTTAATTTTAAAATGCACTGCACAGCCCAGACACGAAACACTCAGCAGAGCATTTCTGGCAGTGTATGTAGGGAGTATTCCAGCATTTTAATGCAAACAGGGATCCCACTGCCATAAGCACTGACTTCTCTTTCTGGATTTTGGAGCCGGGGCAGTTCTCTGGGTTCCAAAGAAGCTCCAGCCCCAGCCCCCAACACCAGGCACATGGGCACCTCCACAAGGCTCTGGAGCCCTACGGAGCAGGAACAGGAGAAAACACACCCCAGCGACTTACAACAGTTATTTAACCAAGATTCCCAAACTATTCAGGAAATCATTTCTCCCTCTACCACACTCCACAACCCAGATTATGATCCTAAGTTATTCTGACAGAATCCTTTTAAAGTTCTCCACAGCAGAAAACGGGGGAAGCCAGTGAGCTTTGGATTCAGGAACTGCAGGATCTGGGCCGGGAGCTTTTTGTCCTTGTGGTTTGCTGCTGTAATTCCAAAACCACACACTGAGTCCGAGCCTCAGACCACTATTAGAAATATGACTTTGGAATAAATTAAGAACACTCGTGGGAAGGGGAACCAAATGTCCATGTGGCTTCTTGGAGACTGTTCTGGCACTGGAGAAAAATCACTCCACAGTAGTGGGTTTGTAATAAACTAACCTGGAGAGGGATTTCCAGCCACTCTCAGGAACGTGGTGCCATGGACAGAAAGCACATGTGGGTGAAATCACAGCCCTGTGTCATTCCACAGTGCAAAGTGAATTGTTCACTGTGGGCACACACACACACGAACATACAGATGTATGCCTGTGTTAGTGGGAAGGAGAATTGTAAGAGCTTTAGAGCAGGTCTTTTATTTGCATCTCTCTGCCTGTTATTATTTACTGCACTAAAGAAAACTGTTTATTTCACAGGCCCCCATAGTCACTAAAATAAATGTATCCTTATCCCAGTGAGAAACACGGAGCTTTTGGGCAAAGCAACTCGTAAATTTGTGAGACAAAGCAGAACCGTTCAGGTTTGCAAAACCACAAAGCACTTGGTGTTTACCAGGCATAAAAATACAGGCACCACAAAACACATTTTGTAACTAAAAGGTCTATTTCTAGCAATTACCACACAGTTTTCTCAAGTTTTTCCATCTTCTTGGACAAGCAATGATTTAATTCATGTTTTAATTATGTTACAGGGAGATTATTATTCTGTAACAGATAAATAGCATTAAGTCAGTTAGAAGTTATTTCAGGCATTACAAAATTACTGAGACTCCCTGCTAACATGGTTCCTTTCTTTTCCAACATTTCCCTGTCTCCTACTAATGTAAGAAAGGCCTCCACAATCAAATGGAAAATGCAGTACATGCTTCTCAACGGGAAACCAAAATTGGCTACACACCAAACACATCAGTATTCAGAGATTTGAAAAAAAAAAAAATCAAATTAAGTTGACTGTCTCCTCGCACTTTTGATTACTCCAATTATAAAATCAAAGCCATTCCCATGTTTGCAGCGATGCCAACGGGTGGGTGAATTAAATATGCTTTCACTAGGAGATGTCTCCTTTTGAGGTTCACTGCCCTCCTGTTTTCTAGCAGCACATAACAATATTCATATTTAGCTCTGAGGGATCAATCCTACTCCTGTTAAAGGCAGTGTAAATCTACCAGTGATTTCTCTCCAGGCAGATTTTAGATAGAGCAAAATAAGAATACAATGAACCACCCCATGCAAGACAACGGAGCATAGCACTGCACAAGGCATAAATAAACTTTAAACATCTAAAAATCAATCATTTTCTCAGAATTTCACATGATATAATCAAATACATAGCTTATTTTTTTATTAAAATCTATTTTTTCCATTTAAAATAACTTCTTTTGTTTTGCCCCTCCCCAAATCATTCCAAAGAGCATCTGAAAGCTCAGACACGCTGCTCTTGAAAGGATTTAAAAGCTAATGCCAGAATTCACCTACTTTTTAAAATATTAGCCTATTTGTTGGCAGAAAGCTGTTCCAGGCATGGAGGCAATTATTTCAGATAGCATGGCCAGAGAATCCCTCAGGATTTCCAGGGAGAAACGGGGACGTTAAGGGCACGTTGCTCAATGTGATCCCCCCCCAACCAAACACAGATGTCCGATTAAAAGGCCAATTAAAGGAACATTAACCTTTAACCAAAAATATAACAGTAGTTTAAATTAGTCAAGAAAGTCAGAGCAGAATGTTATTTCAAACTCCTTTTCCTCTGCAGACTTCTTTAAAGCGTTATCCATTCATTTTTGTTTTATGAGGGCAACACTACCCATAAAACTAACATTTTTGAGGTTAACACATGGCTAACTTGGAGAAACAATGTTTTCACAGGAATGTAAAAAAAAAAAAAAAAAAAGAAAATCAAAAAGCCAGACTGCACCATATATCTGAGAGATACATTTTACATGCTTTGGAAGTTAAGGTGGGAATGCAAATTTAAACCAGGATTCGCTTTTGGTTGGAGTGAATTTATCAGTAAAGTGCACGTAGCAGAGTTTGCCACACATTTCTAACACCCAACTCTGTAATATTAATGTTTAATTTCACAAAGCAACCATAAGTGCTCAAAGACATACTGAAGTTTAATGAGAAGGTGTTCAATGATTTACCACATTAGGTGATTAAAGGATGTACTGCACAAAATAAACTCGGGGCAACATCTAAAACAGAGACGGAATAGTAAAATGCTCTCAAATTGCTTAAAATTGAAAAAGCAAAGCGGTGAGAGATGCCCAAAATACGAAGAGCAGGACCCCCCCTCAGGCTTGACTCAACAGAAGCTCCTCTGATGAACTGCAGGGCCCGGGCCCGGCGCTTTTCTAATTGACACCGAATTAGCGATTCCTGGCGTGGCAAACGCTTCAATGGGGGCTGTTTGACGGCTTGGCTCCTGCTCGAGCTGTAACCAACAAGATTTAGGGAGCTCCAGGCTGGGCACACCCTGCCCTGTGCCCCAGCCCCGCACCCCTAAAACAATGCCTTAATTCTGCCTTCGCCCGGCCTTCCAAGGCTGGGCTTAACGCGATTAGCGCTGCTGTCGGCCCAACTCGAGCGCTGACGTGGGGCTGGAAAGCTGAAAGTACAGCAGATGTCTTCTGCTACCCAGAACATTCGAGCTGAAGTCTTCTCAGGGAGCAGAGAATAAAGATGAAATCTTTTCACAAGGGGCATAAAAGAAATGCCAATACTCTTGCACACACTCCCTACAGAATCCCAGGATATGGCGAGTTAGAAGGGATCATTGGGTCCAACCCTTAGCCCTGCACAGCTCTGCCTTAGTTTCTGCTGAGTTTGGCTTTTTTTTT
>VXBA01003202.1:567309-594469 GCA_013399895.1 Serilophus lunatus
TACTATTACCAGCAAAAATCCTATTTTCTTGCAATTTTTTAATCAAAATCATTTTATGGCTTTGGGTCTCTCTGACTTTGCCTAAGTGTGCCACTTAATATATTTTCTCCAGCTTCCCAAATTTAGTTGTCTTGAAAATAGTTTAATAACAGCAGCCAACATTTGTTTATAGACTCTATTAGCAGAAAAAAGACTGAGTCACTAAATTAACTACTTGAACATATTTAAGCAAAAGGCTAAAAAAATTGTATACAAACCACCTTGAAAATTATTTTGACACTGTTTAATCGAGTACTTAGTACCATGGCTATTTTAAATATCTGTCAAAGGAACTTTTTGTTTGTGCGTATTTTCTTGAAATTAATTGCTGAGGAGACTCTACAAATGAAGCTAAATGTTAATTAAGGTTAGCTTTCCAGAAAACAAATTCTACAAAGGTCTCAGGAGTAAATTTATCCTCTGATTTTTGAAGCTGTGATCTGCAGAAATGTAGGCCACTGGCACAGCCGATGAACTCGAAATTAAACTTCAAAGGGAAAACCTGACATTCCTAATTGTTTTAATAAAAGGAAGGGAAAAGGCAGCTTCAAAAGTTAGTTTTATTAATTGTGGACAGGGTCTTTGGCTCTCGCTGGTGCCGTGGTACAAGATAAATCCACAGTGCTGGGCCCTGTGCTGACAAGATCCGCCGTGAGGACGCTGGTTACGGCTTTGAGAGGGACCACCCAGCCAGACAACCCCATGGAACACCCTCTCCCCCAGCAGCACCAGCTCACAGGGAATATACAGGCCAAATGCACTGCCTGAAAAATTTAATCCTTGCCAACAATTTAAAGCACAAATCCACCTTTTACGAGACAAACCAATCCCACTTACTGCTCAGTTGATGCTCAGTGCTGTCAGATGCTCACTCTACTCCAGTCCACCAGCAGATCTGTTGCTGTCCCAGTTCCAACAGTCTCTGGCAAAACCAATATTCCAGAACAAGAAATCAACTTGCCTTTTACATGCACAAAAACATTCCCATGCCTTGGATAGCAGTGAAGCTGTTTTCTAGTTGCTACACATTTCCACTGCAGGAAAAGCCTGTACAATGAGCATTCCCATCTTCCGTGATATTTATGCCTTGTTTTCACTGCATCTGTTTTAAAATATCACAGAAACCGGTGTTGAAAGCGATGGACCAGACGAGCACCCTGTTCTCTCCACATTCAGGCCTTGCTGATGTTTCTCACACAAGCTGATGCTGAAGTGGCTTTAACAGCTCTCCAGTCCCAGGAACACTCGGGCCCCTCTCCATGCTCCTCAGGGCACTGCTCCCGACCCAAACTAACACATATAGAACTGCACAAAATTTGAAACAAGTCACTGTGCACTTCCACAACCTGCAGCTGTTACTTTGAAGCACAAAGACTAAAATTTCAGCAACCAAGTCCTTCCTGCATCCCACTGCTGGGTCCTGCAGGACGCTGAGCCACAAAAGCACCGGTGGGAGAGCAGGAGAAAAACAGCCCTGGACCCATATGGTTTGACTTAACATGAACTGATTAAAGGTATTTTGACTGGTTCTACAGCTAAATTATGTGCACCTGTTCCACACATTAGCAGCACCTACATCCTACTGCAAAAACAAGGACATGGGCTGTGGATGTAAGACTCAAGAAGATTACATTTCACATGTTTAGCACTGGAACAGAGTAGATTTATTTATCAATTTCACAGTTTCCTTGAAATAAAGCATTTACATTAAAATAATTCCATCTAACATGCCATAAAAATAACATTTAAATACTCTAATTTATAACTTTTTATATAAATTGTACTCTTAATTTTATGACCTGTGAAAAAATAATTTTTCAGCATCTAGTTTGTATTATGCATTTTCAGGGCCAAAACATATGAATCATGAGAGAAAATGTTCCTGCCTTTCTAATAGCTTTAATTTCAGTAATTAACCAAACCAAATAAAGCCAGTCTATCTAACATGTCTAAATTTTTTTGATGTTTTCATTAATTTTGCTGTCAGCTGGTTATCAATGGATGTGGTATTTTTCTGCCTAGAAAATGCTGGTGTATTAGTTCATGCTTTAGTCTGACACTGAGTCAGCTAAAGTTTTGGGTCTATTTGGGGCAAATAAGATAAAAGGGTATTCTGAACAAAAACATGGCAAACAATATATTGGGGGCACATAAGAACAGGTAGTTAAGGCACATTTTTAAAATTCTCTTTGCCTCCACATTACTACAGACAGAAAAAAAAAATCAAACGCATTTGCTTGGAACAAATTATATTGTTTGGGGAGAAGAAAAAAAAGGGACAAGCTTCTGAGAACACCAGTGGCCCTCCAGATCTGAAACAGATGCAACTGCTCAGCAGAGTTGGGCAGGGGAGGAGGCACTTTCTCTTTGAGCCTCATGGAAAAGTCAACACGAGGGTGAGAAAGATGGGGCGAGCACAGTAACACTCTGGAAAGCAGCTGAAACGTGTATTTCCTCCACCAAATAAAAGCCATCCTGGAATGGGCACTAAGGACAAAGCAAAAGACTGCTGAGAGTTGGGAGAAAGCCTGATTTCACAAGCAGCAGCCACCCTCCCAGCCAGCCACATGGAGCACATCTTGGACCCCTCATGTGAGGGGTTAAATTTGAAAACATCACAGCGAAACCTGCTGAACCAACCTCCCTCCCTCCCTCCACATGGCAGCTGAACGTCTGCTGACTTCACAACTGGGGTTTAAAAGGAATATAGTGATATTCCCATGTGTCAAAACAAACTCAGCTGAGCAGCAAAAGCACAGCGCGCTCTCGTTAGGGTGAGGTGCCCAAAGTCATCTGTGTCCTCTGCAGCAGATTTGGGCTCACACCTCCTGAATGGCTCTGCATAAACTGAGCACTAACTGCACATGCTCAGACTTCGCAAGTCAGACCTCTTACTGACACAAGCACATCGAGAATGTGGGGTATCTAAGTGGGTGGCTCATGTCTAACTTTAAAACATACAGTTCCTAATGCATTAATTACAGATTTGAACAATGTTCCTAAATGCCTTTGCGATACAAAATTCCAGGTCTGCCAACCTGTTTAGCTCAGACTCACAAGAGCAAACCAACAGGAAGGGCTGAAAACAGGGGTCTTACCAAGGTCATCTTTCTGTCCTGGGCTGAAGGGTCCCAGTACCACCTGTACCAGGCTGACAGGGCACTGTCAGCAATCCTATCCTGGATGACACATCTGTGGCATCCCTTCAAAGGATGCTACTTTTTCTTCTTATCATGAACAGGAGACAGAGGTGGTTGCAGCAACCATCCCTTTATAACAGCTCAACACTTCAAAGTAGGATAATTCCATTTGGGAAAGATGGTTAATGTACTTCACAATAATAAGATCTCCAGATCTTATTTCACCCAAGAGCAGGACGTGCTCAGACAGACAGACAGACCACTTGGCTTCCCTATCTGGCTGTTCAGACCTTGAAATGTGGAAGCTGAGAGTGAAGAATTGCAGAAGTACCTTAAAATATCAGGTGAGTGGTTATCAAATGAGAGGTAGAGGCTGGTATGTGTGGACAAATGTCAATGTGATGTTATCTGTGGAAAAGAAAGGACATCAGAGGGTAGGAGTGGACAGATCTATGGAGGAATCCATCACTATTCAGAAATTACTAAAAAAAAAAAAAAGGGAAAACAAAATCTAGAGGCACTGTACCAGAGATGGTTGATTGCTCTGATTGATTGCTGTCCCAAGAGGTCTTATTAAATTTTAATTATCTTAAGGACTTGATTAATCAAATTTGCTGTTCTCAATTGTGAGCCTATGTGTGCACACACAGACGTGTCTGTTGAGGGAAAGATGCTGCCCTGCACATACACTGCCACTGTATAAACCCCTTCTGAACCCTCCTGTACCCCTGTCTCCACCCTCAGGGGATGCACTTTGGGTTCCCCTTTCCCAAAGAGAAGCTCACAAAGCAAGCAGTCTGCATCCTGCCATTTGGAACAACTCAGCAACCTGGGATCTGTGTGCTGCCCTCAAATGGAAAAACCTGTTCATAAATAAGTCAGAACCCATCATAATTAAGCTACTTTCAGTATTGAAGATCATAATCGAAATCAAAGAGATGATTTACTCTGAAGATCTCAAGTGACATCTGCTGAAATAAAAATATAGTTTGGAAAAAGATTGTAAAAAGATGACTACGTTATTACCAATAACTTTTACATCTGTCATTAATTTTCACTTGGTTTTATCTGCTCTCCTAGTCTGCATCCAATTTCACATTGACTTGTGTTTTATTACAATCCCAATGCGGATCCCATCAACCGAAAAGACTAATAATTGCCTATGAAATGCCTATGAAATGCAGCAAATAGCTTGGATATTGTTTCCCTTTCCTTAGCAGAGCACAGGGTCTTGAAGCAACTGGCACAAAGGACAATCAACAGCCTGGAAACTGCCTCTTTCCAGAACATAAAGCAAGTACAAATCCATATGTGTAGAGCAGAATGTTTCCCCCCAAACCTGGAAACAGTTAATGGAGTTACAGTGAGCAAGCAGGTTTGGGAACGACGTTGAAACGGCACAGGAACGTTTTCTGCATATCCCAGCCAAACTTCCCCTAGTGACCATAATTTAAGGCAACTTTTTAAAGAGCCCTTTAATGCTCAGCTCTACAGAGAACTGCTCGGGCCTGTAACAGAATCTCTCTTGCCTTCCTCCCCTAAAAACACACTGAGCTCAAAAGGATACATTTAACACCCAAGGGTCCTACCTGTCTTTAAGGAATTTTTATAAAGTCGATGGCTACCTCGGGCTATTTAAGTACTTTGTAGTAAGACATCAATGGCATGTATAGAGATATTCCTTTGATCATTACAGCAGTGGGAAAAAAAAAAAGAAAACAAGCCCTAAATCTTCCCCGTATAAATTTACGCTTGGAACGCAGCGACGTAAGACTCATCGCACTACAAACCACAACTAGCATTCAATTTGGTCTCTGTGTTCTCACTCATGTGATAGCCTTTGATATTCCCCAGGATGAAAAATGAATACATTTCACTACAAAGATAATTTGCAAACAAAGCCCTTTTTATTCTGGTTTCCTATTGAAGAACAAGAAATCTAAAATTAAAGGGGGAAATCAATAGCTAGGCTAATTATTGACCAAACCCAACGATAAATGAACAAAATGCAGATTTTCTCTTTTGTAATTTCTAGCAGCACATTTAAAACTTCTTTCATTATTCTGTTTCTTAGGTCAAAATTCAAATTATCATTAAAAAGAGACAGAATTTATCTGTTTTCCTTTTCACTGCCTGCACTGAAGACAGAACTGTCTGCCTTTTGCTGTATAATGAAAAGTCTCAACAAATAAAAAGTTCCACAAGTTTTATTTTAAGGGCTGCTCTTGAAGAGTGAGAGGATGTGAACATCTGTGAAAAACAAGTGCAGAAAGAAGACTAAGATATGTAGATAAATCATTAGTTATATTAAGATACGAAACAGGCACCCAAAGAATGGCATAAAATGTAAATGAACTTTGGGATCTGGTCTCTTAATTTGACAGCTGTTTGACAACTGCAAAATGGAAAACTGACCTCAGACAACTGTGTATAAATGAGACTATTAAGCAGAAGAATTTCACATGGAATGATACAATATACACTGCAGTAACTCCTCACATGGGAATAGATAAATGCAGACTGGAATTTTTATTGTCTTTGAAGGTGGTGATGTTAAAAAGACTTGAATTTCACAAAGAGGAGCTCTATGCTACATTATCACAATTAATGCCACTTTTTGAAATCCAACGACTGTCGCCTGCAGAAGGAACAATCACACAGAACTCACAGGCATTTAAAAAACATATCCAAGGATATGTTATCCAACACATATAACTGTGTCTGGAGACACAGAAGAAAACCTCTTCTGCACTGGAGTTGCAAAACTGAAGGCAGCAAAAGTATACAATGACTAAGTCACAGGATAACTCATTTGAGGGGTTTCTCTGAAACCCCTCATGGGCAGTCCAATGACACAGGGAATCTCTGTCACCAAAGAAGCACCAGAACAGACACTGAGCCGTGGAGAGAGAGGCTTAAGGAAATATTCTGCAGTTTTGGCCCCTGTGGAGAGATCTTGGAAAGAGTGGCAAGGCAGGAAGGGGGGAGCTTCTACTGTGACTGCCTGGAGCACAGTTTAAATCTGATCCTCTCAGCAGTATTAGAGTATTAAAAATGGGGAGAAAGGCTGGTTTTAGAAGTAATCAACCATTTCTACTCATCGTTCTGCTCTAGATCCCACTGAAAAGGGCAGATCTTCCCAGAGCATCCCCAAGCACCACTTCTTCACATTCTCCAGCAACAAAAAGAGCCATTTGTGATAAATATGTGTCATTCCAAAGCATTTAAGCACTTGGCTCTTCTTTTTATTTCTCTCTTTGGGACAAATACTTAAAATCAGCCTTTCCTACCTCTCTTTTTAACCACAAAAAAACTCACAGAGGTTGCACAACCTGCAATAGAAGAGACAAAAAGCCACCCAAGCAATTGCAGCAAAATCCAGACTTAAAAGGGAACAGGTCTCCAAGCACAAAAGGTTACAGTGACAGCAGCAGAACCAAAGCAGCTTTTGGGACTGAAGTGAACAAGAGACACCAAACAACCATCTCCTAAACCTCTTCTCCCTGCCAATTGTGTTTTTACAGACTTTCATGACATTGTCTCACTGTCCCCTACCTAATGCTATTCATAAACTAATCATGGCATTGTATTAATACTACTGATTTATTCGTACACAATTCGGGCACAAAACGAACCCTTTGAGTTCCAAAAGACTAGTCCTAGATATGACCAGAGCTATGGAACCACATCTGCAGGACAACTTGAAGAAAAAGTGTGCTTTATAGGTTATCCACTTACTCTGACTCTTGCAGTAATTCTAATAAAATACTTTAACTCTCCCTACAAAACCTGCACTGCTCAGGAGACTCTGCATCACCTCTTGGCCCCACTTCAAAAGAAACTTCAGAAACATCCAGATCAGGAGGGAGTTGAAGTCAACCATCATCTTAGAGGGGAGGCAGGAATGATTTCCACCAGGAGTGGTCCTCGCTCTGAAGACTTCAATCAAGGATGAGGGATGTGAACTCAACACACAGATGGGAGTGCAACACCTCCCCATTAGGGCTGGAACTCTGCCAGGTGATATTCTGCATTTGTCCCTTCCACACACAGCACTGCCACTTATCCTCAAACCAATGGGAACTTCCCTCGGAGTGAGGAAAACTCAGCTGAACAGGAGGAAGGTGGAAAGACTTTGGGAACTGAGCTGCAACCAGCACAAGCAACAAGGGAAACACAGCAGAGTCCTCCCTTCACTGTAACTTTATGTTCTGTTCCCAATTCTTGCTGCCTGAGGCCATTTCAGATAAACACTTTTATAATGGATGCCCTTCAAAGATAATAATTTGCTTTTACTGCTCTTTAATAAACACGAGACATTCTAAGTCTTAATGCAGCTTGTAAAAGATTATTATTTTAAAAAGGATCTAATTTCAGAACATAAAAATGAGTTTGAAGCTGAAGTATCCAGCCTGCTCTCAGATGCCAGCACCTTTATGGTACTCTCTGAAGTTACAAGGGATTGTCATGTCTCTGTTAGAAGCATCAACATAAATCTCAACTGTAATAAGAAAGAAATCTTAAAAGGAGAATTATAGGGACAGATTTTCATCTCCTAGAAGTCTGGTTTACTTCAAAAATTTACATAATCTATACAGATCCAGGCAGAGCTAGCCTTTAGCGACCCGAGAATACCAAACCTCAGAGATCTGCAGACATATTTGGTTTTAAGTCAAAGCTTATATTATTAAGCTGCTCTAACTCTTACATCTCCATCCATGAGTCCTATTTTATTTCTTGTCCTAGTTTAATGATACTTCCAACATGCCTTGTGCCTTATAATCTGGATGATGCACCTAATGATTTTGGTATTGAAAACTAACCTCCTCCTTTGGTTTCCATGCAGATCCCATAAAAGCCAGAAGAAATGGATTACTGCCCAGAGTGGTGGTTTACTTGTTCATTAAACAGCTTATGCTTAGAATCCTCTTAAAAAGTCACTTAGTGGTAAATGGCTATTCAACACTACAAATAAAAATTTTCTAAAAGAATTTACTACAGTCTTCTATTCAGACCACTGTTATAATCCCACTGAGGATACTGTTGAATTTTTTGCTGCAATTTGGATGGCTGTTTCCCACCAGGATCCAAGAAATTGTGGAGCAATATATATATATAATGTACACCTTCCCAAGGAATGTGTCAGATGCCCATGTACTTAAAAAATGGTGACTTTTAGAACAAAAAATCCATCTGTCAGCAACTGTGGGTAAAGAGATCTTTTTTAGGACAACTGACAAATGCCCCAAGAGTTGGCAAGGGGGATGCTGTACATGCCATGTGTGCTCATCCTACCATAAATTAGGCAGAAAGCCCTTGCACAGCACAGGCACCTTTCCAAGGATCAACATACCTTGCTAGTGCCTGGAGTAACACCCAACCCAATCTGTGAGCAGCAATACAGGGGAAAATTAAAAAGCATTCTGTGAGTAAGAATATTAATCAGCATAAATCAGCTCTCAATGAGTTTCTTGTTTCTTCCAGGATGTTGATGTTCAGCTGACTCGAGCCAGTAGCTGAACCAACACTCACAAGGTTTGACAAATCTTAATACTTCCTGCAGCACTTCCAAGGTTCAGTTAAGTCACGTCCAGAAGAAGATGGATGGTCCTTGAGTTTTTACATGCTTAATGCAGCTTGTTTCCATCCAAGACTACATCTCTCACGACAATAACTACCTTCTTTGATTTCTACACACTAATCAGCTTGGTTTTCAATCTTCTCTCTATGCTCCCCTGAAAAAATAAAGTGTGTGACTCAGAAAAGTGTTTTGGTTTTTAGAGGCAAACCCACATACTTTCACACTCTGTAACTTCCCAGATTGCAAACTGTGCAGGACACACATCATTACCTCCTTACGCTGGAAAACCACCAGACTCTCAAGGCACTACTGGAATACAGATATTCAATAATAAAATTCTGTGCTACCACCACAGACATGAAGGGAAGGATCCTCTCTTAGCTCTGTCTGCTGTGATGTGCAGCAAAGACCTGTTACAGTGCCTTCAAAAATGTTTAAATGAGCACTGGCACAGGAGCACACAACTGCTATCATGTATGACAGGGAGTTTTCCAAACTGGAACCCAAACCCTCCCACTGGTGATCGCTTCTGTCAGAGAGCTCCTTGTCATGTTCTCTGTGACCTGCTCCCCTGACAATCCTAGAAGTGCTTTTCCAGCAAACTATTTATGGAGTTTGAAGGAAAAATCAAAATAATTATGTCATCGTGATATTTGTGCCAAACTATCAGGACAGTGAAACTCTATATAAAGATAACAAAAAAGGACCCATGTGACAAAGGGATGAAGAATTGCAATAATTAAGCACTTCATATAGCACACTGTCACCAGGTTTTCTAGTATTAGTTACTCCCTGGGTTACAGAGACATTCACCCAGATATGAACTAGACCCCCAGAGAAACCTTGAAATGGTCACCCTGAGCTTCCTCACATGAAAATTCCCAGGAAACAAGAGTTTCATTCCTCCAACCTCACAGTCCCAGCAGTCCCAGCAACTGCATCAGAAAGACCCTTTCCACTTTCAGTGGGGAATATCCATAGCAATCACTCCTTCACTCTTTCCTAGAAAAAGGTGTGCCAAGACCTTCCCCATCCATGTCCTCACAACCCAGCAGTATTCCTTCTTCCTTCTCCTTACTCAGCTACAAGAGAGAAGATTCCCATGGGACACCTGCCTGCCCCAACCCCACCACCGAGCTGTGGCAGATCAGGTCAGAAGAATCAACTCTGTATTCAATTTTCCTGAAAAATCTTGCAGCTTTGGAAAAAAATAAGTCAAAAGCCACAGAAGATAAATGAACATCCATCCTGCAGCCCATACAAACAAGAATATTGGAGAACTTGCTCCAGCCAACGTTTGCTGCAAAGCCTGATCAGGTGGCTCCTAACCAGGTCCAGGACTTTTACTTCATTTTACTGCACATAAATCCTTTCCAACATTAAGACAACAGAGTGGGATCTGAACTCGTGGCATTTACGGTGTATTTTTTAACAACTGAAATTTGAAGAGAAACTTAAAATAATTCAAAAGGAAAGGGACTCTAGGAATGCTCTGGGTTTGTGTTTCAATGAGCTATTCCCTAAAGGAATGGTATCAGTAGGCTGTTTCAGGGAACCAGGAAGTAATTTTCCTTAACCTTTGTGAGTCGTACTTCACCACATTCTTGCTGGTTTTTGTACTGCACAGCACACAAGGTCCTGGATTCCTGTTTCTGAAACTGTCAGGAGTCTAACTCAAGGCAATAAACAGGATGAATATGGCATCATTTAAATTACAAAAGGAAAATGACATTTCACTACTTATCTAATAAGGTTAGAATTTAATACTTGCATTGCTGGAGAAATTCTCAGCTATTTGGAAATGTCAAAACATGTATTTAAAGACCAACAAAAAAAATATCAAGTAGTTATTTTCACTTTTACTAAGCTCAGAAAGGCAATACTCCTATGGATCAAAAGGCCAGATAAATCTTATTAAGTACTAGGTTTTCCCTTTTGTCTAGTCCCCTCTCCACATTCCATCATTTCAGTCCTTTGAAATTCCTTTGTTCTGCCTGTGATCAGGGTTTCCAGGGGAAATCTGGCATTGGATCTAAAGGGAACCCCACACCACTGAAGTACTCCTGACAATTAATCACTTGGTAAATTACTTCTTTCTGTCCCCCCTACCCCATTTGCCCCCAGGATTCCCAGAGAACCTGTGAGTGTGGTGCTAACAGGACACAACTGCCTGTTGCATCCAAATGCATCATCCTGAGGAGTTAAGGGGCCGGTGCAGTTACCACCTGAAAACTCCTGTCCATCACACTGGTATTTCAGAACAACAGGAATTCCCTCTGCCTTCACTCCCAGCCCATGTCTATCACCAACGCCTGCATGGATGAAAGGACAGTTTCAGCTGGAGAGAAAGAAAACAGAGGAACACAGGGCTGCTTCCCTTGCTCTGCCCCAGCAGTGCTGAGCAGACTGAAGTCCCCACAGTCCAAAAATTCCCCTTTATCACCCTACCCCCTTGCTTGTGTTCACTTGGGATCAGCTGCTCATCAGCAAATGAAACCAGGGAGAGAAAGTGAGCACCCAATTCCAACTGCACTGTTAACACTGGACATACTTGTGCATCCATAGAAAAAATACCCTTATCAAATCAGGAAGTATGATGAGCCATAAAGAAAGGGCACAATATTAAATACAAGGGTTTTATCCACTAGTTGTTTTGGGATGGACTTTAATATATATCTGAGATGCGACATAGAAGTAAAAATCAAAACATTTTGATTAAACTCCCCCAAAATCTGAAGATTTGCACTATTAATGACAGCCACAAAGGGAGGTAAAATAGTAAAAAAGGGATCGTTATACTTATTTTCATTGTCTTTGTTGAACATCACACTGGGGTCTACATGCCCCTAGGGCTAAGAGAAGCCATCACTCTCATTTGAAGACTCTTCACCTTCCACACTCACACATTTTGCCTACAAGCAAAGAGAATTTCTTCCAACAATGATATGCATTAATTTAGATTATTTTTACAAAATCCTTTGTCAAGTTTTAGTTGTAGGTCAAATAATTTATGCTTTGAGAAGATAATCTCTCCATTTAAGATTTACCAGTCCTGCAGAGGTTGGTAATGTTAGTGCTCATGAGGTGCATCTCCACAAACTGAGCCATTCCTACCCCATATCAGGGATTCCACCACACTAACTCCATCCAACTGTTACAATTATGAATCATCCGTCAGAGCCACAAGTTATGATCTTCAATGACCACTAATGAAGGCTGCCTAGCAGTTAAAATATCAAAGCACATATATCAGCACACTTTGGAGCACCAGATAGACTTCCAGTGTTCACTTCTCTCCTATTTATTATCCACTGTAAATTACATCCCAGGCTGCCTCCGCCGCTGACGGTCCCGCGCTCTGAGTCCGGCAGCGGGTTTTAATAACCCCTCCTGGCAGTGTTTGATGGCTGGGGGGGCAGATGAAAGGCCAGGGCTGCTGCAGGCAATGGGCTCAGTCAAAACAAAGGGACTTCAGAGGGAGACAGAGATGCATCAGGTGTGAATCCCAAGCAGCGGCTGATGGACGCGCTCCCATTCCCAGCCCGCCAGAGGGATCGTTCCACAGGCAGGAGGGGAAAGGTGCTGTTAGCTAGGCATGAAATATTTTGATTTGGAAAGCCAAGACCTTGGAAAGTCATTTTAGGCTCTCTCTAAATCACTTTAATCATTCGACTATCTCATTTTTTAAGTAGGCTGGATGGAGCAAATCCTGCTGGCATTTAAACCAAGTTCTCTCATTCCAGCGTGACAGAGCAGTTACCCGAGAGGGGAAGGAGCAAAAAAATAAATTTTCAGAGCTTTCAAAAGTGGACGAGACAGAACTCTGAGGAGATTACTTGGGAAAGAGCTCCTGCCCTGAGAGGAGGTGGGCTGGATGATCTGACAGGGGGGCAGCTCCTCCAACTCAGAGCAGAGCATATTAATAACATAAAGCATCAGCATAACAAGTTCTCACTCCCTGCCTCTAGACATTCAATAAAACACTTATTTGGTAGGAAAAGTTAAGATAACACCAAAAACACATTTGGCTTTGTGGAACATAAAAAGAACTATTGCTGTTCTCTTTTGTGTTAAATTTCTTCACTGGGAATAAAGAGAAAGGCTGAGGGACTGCCAGGCTCATGCTACTTTTCCACTTCTTCAATAATCCAGGCATCTATCACTAACCACTACTTTCTGTGCACTAGTTTAACCCTTGTGTTTTAAACTCAAAAAGGTCAGATGTAGACCAGATATAAGAAAGAATTTTTTTCTTCAGTGAGAGTAATCCAGTAAGTGGATTAAAAACTGCAGGATGCTCTATTTTGACTTTATTCAACCTGGTGCCCATCACTGCAGCATCCAAATGACCTTCACAGTTTGTCTTGATACCCAAGATCACACACAGGGTCCATGGGCCAGCAACTGAACTCAGACCTTGAATTTCACTCCATTACTTTAACATCAAATCCATCCCTCTAACACACTACAGCTACACTCCTCAGGCATTACCCCTGTCAAGAGAGGATGATATTAGGAGCAAAACACAGCCACCAGATGAGACCCTGAAGGGACAGGGATGTTAACTCACATTTGTTTTCTCATACTGGTTCACATATTTGCTGTATTCCTCATTTTCAGCTCTGTAACTTCAGCCAAGACATTCAGCTCAGCCTTCTTCCTTTTCAAGGTACCATCAGTCAAACCCAAGCACATCATTTTATCTCTCGGTTACTAAATTCAAACCATTTTAAACATCCTGCTTTCATCTTTGGAGCTCTCTCCCACTTTTTAACTGCGCTGCAGTTACAGAAGAATGTACTTGACATATAAAACGTGCATGTGATTCCTTTAACATTTTAATGCCGTGTATTGTGTTGTAAACATCTCTTCATGTTTTATCTCCTTCCCCATAAATCAGAGCTGACTATCTTAGAAGTCTCCAAAATGACATGTTTTCTCCCTAATATAAATGTAAGGCTCCACTCCTTGAAACTGGAGTCAGCTTTCAAAGATCATCAAAAACCAGAGGTACAAAAAAAGCAAAAGATTTTCACCTAACTTAATATAATTTTCTCCCACTCCATTTCTATGGCAGTTACAAAAGTCATCTTCACTAATGAGAAAACCAAAGTTTTGTTTAATTTTTTGTGACTTGTAAAGAATAACACAAAGGTAAAATAAGTTTTTGTGTATCCATACCAATAGACAACACGAAGTGCTAGAAAAGTAGACAGCATAAAAGCGAAATACTAGGAATAATTGTTTTATTCAAGATTAACATGCAGTGTTTACAGGAGGAAACCCCAGAACATATTTCCAGTCTACAACTACAATTAATAAGGCTGACCTCTTCTAATCAGATTTTCTGGTAGTTTTGGCTAACTTAGGAATTTTACTGACAAAATGCATCTCAATACATTCCTTGATAAATGCATGAAGTGAATTTTTTTAATTAAAACCCCCTGTAAAACACTGGTTTTTTCAGAAGACAGAACACCACTAAAGAACACCTGTCGGGAGCAATTTTAAGTTACTTTGACAATGGAAAAAAAAAGAAAAAAGAAAGAATGCCTTTAGAAAAAGAGGGGGAAAGAAAAGGGGAAAGCAGTTTTAGCAGGTGGGACTGAGAAGTGGTGACATGTTGTAGAACAATTCCGAAGGGCCGCAGGACATAACGCGGTGTTGGGTGATGGGGAAGAGAAGCAGGGAGCAGCGGCTGTGGGATGCTGGATGAGGTGTGAGGGACAGCTCTGAAGTGTTGTGATAGCAGGGGGTGAGGCAGAGGCAGAGCTGCTGGTGGAAGACAAGACAAATAAAACACTCTCTGTCCTCTGGCACCTTCCCACAGGAGTTTCCTCCCTCTCAGTCCACGGACCCAATGCGCTCCACAGGGAAACCCAGGGACCCTCTGATATTTATCCACATCCCCAGAACTCATAACATTTTCCACCAGCCTGAAAGAGTCTGTTCCTCTCAAACTACTGTCTGACATAAATTATTCCAAGATACTTTTCTTGACACTTTCTACACAAATGTTTCTAGAACGACCTTGCTGTACAACAGGCACCACGTTTCCCCTTTGTACTTTGTCTCTGTGTTTTCCAGGACGTTTCCCAACACAACTTTTTCACTTTCAAGTCACATAACAGTAAGTCACCAGCTTCTTAAAAACCATTATCCAGTTTCACAGAATCACCATCAAAATACATCCTTTCTACTTGCATTAGAAAGCACAGTTAGAATTTAGAATTCCTGGTTTGTGAAACTTTTTTGTAAATACACATCTTTGGTTGATAAATATCCAGATTGTACTTCTATAAACAATGAAAAAATACAAAGTTGTCAGTTCACATAAGGTTTCTTTATTGCTTTCTTGTGAAGACAGTGGAAGTGAGGCAGGAACCTCCACTTGGGCACATTTTTGTAACTTCCTGGCTCTTGCCAGTCAGGAAAAAATAAGTTTAAAGTGTGACATACAACCATCTGAAATCAAGGAGAAAGTGATAATTAGATTACAAAGTTGGTCTGAAATACAGACAAAAAACTCACAATTGTTTGGTATCTGTGCATTACTTAGCACAGACCTGGCTTGTCCTCAGTAGTTAAGTCAGCTTAAATAGTTAATTCAGCCTAATTCACGGGGTAAAAGCCTCAGCTCCTACCAGACTGCTCAATTCAAGTGGCTGAGAAATGGGAAAAAAGGATTTAAAAAAACGTCAAATCACAGAATTTGAACAGTCAAACATTTGTACCAATGCTTCCCCAAATGTTACGGAATCTTTATTACATTTTCACAGGACCGGGCTCCTCACATCCTGTCCTAAATCTTACACCATCCACACTCCACCTTCCCACGGCATATTTGGGGACTGTAAATCGTGCACACAGATTTATCAGGGAAATGAGGAGTGGGAAAGATGAGCTGCCCTTAAAGATGAACAGATTTATGGCAACATGGGAAGCGGAAAGACGGTTATCAGAGAAAAAGGTCCTTAAGGGATAACAAGGAGCACCAGGGGAAACATGAGTCATGAGCTGCCAGAGAAGGGGATGCGTATGGGGAGCAATGGCCAGAGCAAAGGAGCAATAAAGGAAGTTCCAAGTCAAATGTGCTCCTTCCCAAAGGTCGAGGCGGAGACCCAAGCTTAAGGTATTTATGGAAAATTAAATTCCCAGCCAGTTCAGACACAGCAACACCGGGAAGGGGACATTCAATGACTGAAAGGATCCATTGATAAACAAGGTCACAGAGCAGAGCTCTTTCCTTTTGCTCCATTACCAACTCTGCTCCTTTATTTTCTTTAGGAGGAGGAGTTGCCTTGAAGGTCTCTCTTACACAGGCAAGTGGCTCTGTGCAGATTTCAGGAGTTCAGCTGAGATTGTGAAAGACACTTTGTGAGGCTGGAGTACCTTGCAGTGAGCAAAGAGTGAATTATGAGCCCAAGCACGAAGTTACTGCCTTCTTAATCTCCCCTTCCTACCCCAACAAGGCTCAGAAGTGTCCAACTCCAAATTACACCACAGGATTCCTGGTACTCCCAAGTACCTCAAGATATTAAAAAGTGGCTTCCAAGTGTTCAAAAAATTGCTACTTTTGAGACAAAATACATTGATCAACACATGGAATCTGAAGACAAAGAAAACCAATTCTCTGTATCAGCATCATCTACAAAGATCTATCAAAATCTTAAGTTGCACAGAAATCTCCAAATAAGCAGTAATTAATTCTCTTAGTCCAGTAGTATCCACATCAAAGGAGGAAGTAAGTATGACAGTAAATATTTCAAAGGATAACTTGCAAAACAAATTAATATTAAAAAGGTAGTGAAGGAACAAAGGGAGGTAAAAAGCATACCTTTAAAGTTGTATCAAAACCTAAGAAAGCTACACCTTAGTTATGAGAGCTTTTCTAACCACTTTGTGTGAAAAATACATATGTAAGAACCAACTGTATTCCTCAGAAAACAGTGTGACTCACTTAAAATTATTTTTAGAGGCTATCCAGGTGTTCTCAAGTTAGGTAGGCTACATAAATATTTCCAAGCAAGTAAAAATCATGCAGCATCCTTCCAAATTTGAGAGGAAACAGACACAAAGTTAGCTGCATGCCTCAGTTTTAAGCTCAGTGAAAACAAACAGTAAAACCTGTAAAAACAATAAACAGGACTTCCTTTAGGCTGAGCAAGATGTGTGCTGATGGGTGCAATCCCAAAAAACACATTTAGTGCCTACAGCTGAAGTGTTGTAAGGTATAAACATCAGAGCCAAACTCCACAAAGGGAAGTCCAGGATGTGGATCACAGGAAACCTCCTTTAGTGGGGTCCCAAGCCCCTCAAGTGACTGCTGAGGCCATAAAGTGCTGTCAAATGTGGCACTGCCACTGCTCCTTTTTCCAGGCCACATTTACAACTGAGAGTGACGTGGCTACTACACTTCGTGACACTGTTCAACACAAGTGCCATTACCTGTTCACTCACTGGGCTTTCCTTGGGGATGTAGGAAGAGCCCAACAGCAGCTTTGCCTCACAGCTGGAGTGCAGGAGAGCTGAGATCAGCATCAAGCCCCACAGGTATGTTGACACATGCAGGGGAGCTCAGTTCAGGCACCTGGAGCATCTCTGGGGTGGAACAACCTCCACACAATGTTGATCCTCAGTACATTCTGCAGAGGTGCAGGAGATCCCTTGATTCCAGCCTGGACAAAACCCCACTAAAGCCCCACTACAGATCTTGAGAGAGGTGCTCTGATCCACTCTTTACACAGATCCAACAAGGTCATGCAATAATATAATCGAAGAACCAGACCCACAAGGCTGGAGCCCTGCTGGCTATTCTTACACTCCAATTACCCAGTTCTTCCATGTCATTTTCAGTGACCCAGGCTTGGTATTACCAAGATAAACATTATTATTGGGAGGCTTAAAACCTCATCAACTCCATTCTGTATAAACACACCGTGCCTAGCAACTCCCCTTGAATTCCCAGGCGCACATTGCTTTTGTGGTGTCAGCTTCAGCAGCTCCGAGCTCACACAGCAGCTGAAGGCACAGCTCTCCAGCCCTGGGAGTGTGTCAGGAGTCAGGACAACCCCAGATTGTGCTGTAGAGATGGACTGACCTGGTTGATGGAGTTGGCAGCACAGGAGGCCAGGCCTGTTCCCAGGGAGGCGAGCAGGAAACAGGGCAGGTCGAAGGGGACGGGGGCCATGGCAAAGCCGGCGGACGCGGTGCTGACAACCAGAGCTGCAACACGACAGAGCACAGGTCAAAGCAGCCACAAAAACACCACCTCCTCAGTGCACAGCACCACAGTTAAGGCTTTCAAACCCTCTCAGAACCCTTGTGCAGACTAAGTGTTGGCTGCTTTTACAGGTCAAAGTCGCTCTGGGAATGTGCACAATTAATACTCTACATAAAGAAGTCAAAAATGAGAAGAACAGCAAGGGGTAAAACGAGAAACCCAGAAGCATCAGCATGTTAGTAGAAGAGGTGAGAATAACCTTAAGTTTCTGTATTCTCTGTTTTAGGGAGTTGCTACAGGACTAAACTGCTCCACTCAACATGTACAGGACATGTATTTGTTCCAGCAACTCACATGTCACGGCAAAGTCTAATGTGGAAGAAAAAGAGCAAGAAAAACCCTAATCTGAGATTTATTCACTATACCAAATTACAGAAGGAATTTAAGCTCTGCAGAGTCAAAAAGAGACTCAGGGCATATAGCTACAGTAACTTCACTGCATAATCTCTGCTCCCACTTGACTTGCCTACTCTGGGCTGAAAGCATCATCACATGGAGCCAATACTTAAAGGTCCCAAAATTTGAGTAGATTCATAAAAATCCAGTTCATTTTTGTCATCCAAAATTATAACTTTAGCACAGTACTGCAAATCACATCCTGAAAATGTAAGTTAGCCAGGTCTCAATGCTAATATTGTAATTAGACAAATAATAGGTCTCACAAACCTCACTTTTGGCAAAAAATGGTATGACATGGCAAATTTCTTCTGCCATATAAGTCAGTACATTTTTGGAATATCTTGCTCATGACCTCAAACCTTACAATCTGAAATTAATACTTATGAAAGAGAAAGTATTTCAGTTATATACTGAATGCAATTACATGTTCCAGACCCCAGCCAGCTCAAATCAAAGCATCAGAGTGTTCTTATCTTCCTGATTCCTACAAAGTCTCCTGTTTGTCTGAAGTTAAATGACAAACAAATAACCTTTGCTGACTGAAAATACCTGGATTATCTACTAAGCAGCATTACTTGAGATGAAAAACTAAATGTCATGGCAGGGACCTGCCAGCAAGGATGCAAAGAACTGCATAAAAACTTTAGGATTTAATTCTAAAAACACAAGGGAAGAAGACTTGCTGCTCATCAAAACTTTTCTCTAAGTACTAAAATCCATTGGTGACTGAAGATTATTAAAATAATATAGCTAATATCATTACAAACATTAATTATTTAGCCTTGTTATGGAGTCACAGGCTCCTTGTAAAATACAGTGGATCTGTGACAGAGCTTTACCTCTCTGAGCAGCTCTGAAATAACCACAGGTTCTGCTGCCAGATAAACAGACAGGAAGGTACTGACCATTCTGAAAGACTGGACCCCATTTATTACAGAAATAAACACAGCACCATCTCAGCTTCATGAAATGCACTGGCACAACTGAGACACAAAATGCACAGAAAACAACAGTGACCGGCAGCGTTTGCATTTCTAGGAGTGATCACATTCTGTTTTGTGCATGATGAATCACACCCTCAGTTCCAGACAAGAATTTAATTAAAACTTATCTTAGAGAGCACTTTACACCAATTTATTATGGGAAAACACCAGCTCACTTACTGGAGAAGAAAGGTGAAAGGGATTGGCAAATAGTCAGTGTAACATTAGCACTACCCTGACCCCCAAGAAATTCTAATACTGTACAGCCACAGCACTAATTAAAGTCCCCATTGATTTCTCCAGATTAATTTCAGACAGTCATTTCAGTGTGACTTATCAGGGGCTCATTTAAAAAGGTTGCAGCACAGCCTCTCCCACAGCCCATTACAGCAGGTATGTTCCCTTGTCTGGGCAGGGTTTGCACACCAGGCATCCCCTGGTCCCTCCTCACCCACATATTCCAAGGCAACACATCAGCAGGAAAGAGAAAACGCTCCCTTTGGATTGGGAAGTTTATTTTCTTTAACTGTGGAAGCAATAATTTACTCTTCAACTTCCCTCATGGAGGAAAAGTGTGTTTAATTGAGATCACATCAAGGGAATGAGGTCATTGACTCTGTTTGTTTTTTAATCTCTGTTAGTTTAGTGCTTTAGGGGCCAAATTAACTTCACCTTATTGCATAATAGATGGAATCGATCCTTTCAAGACTTGATGAGAGTTGGCATTATATACACTCTTCAAAAAGAAGTCAAGATTTAAACTTATGATCTCAGCCTAAACCTAATTTTCAGACTTTTAAACGTTTTTAGCCTTAACAAAAATGAACAGGGGACGTTTGTCTCCCATTTCAATATAAATGAAAAAGAAAATCCTAATGGATCGATGACAAAGAGTGAATTATAATGTTTCTAGCACAAAAATACAGTCAAAAAGTCTAGTGTGTTCTTTACATTCCTTTTCCACTTCATCACAATGTGATCTGCCTTTACAAATCCCTGTATTTGTATTTATAGCATGTGAATCACTTTGGCATATTTTGTTTAACTCCTATTAAAAAGTAGCCAAGCCAAAATAAAACCACAGAAAGCCAAAGCAAATCAATTCTGCTTTAGAATTCCCTTCCACTCCTGCACTGATGTATCAGTGCACATGGAAGGACAAAAGCAAATGTTTTCCACTTTAATTTAAGAAACAATTTCACTCCTTTAAGTGATTATATACTCTTGAAAGGAAAGTAGTTTTCCAAAAGCTGATGAAATTTTCCTTCCAGAGTTTTCACACCTTGATTTCTGGAAAGCCAAATGTAGCAGCAGTATTAGTGCTACACACCTGAGCAAGGTTCTTTTACTAACTCAGGTTTGAGCCAGATTACAACCTGCACACTAAAGAACGCCCAACTCCTGAAGCAAACTTAAATTTGGGACAATGCCTGGAACAAGTATTTGCATCATATCATGTAACATTCAAGTGCAATATTATGAAAAGAGCAGATAATCTCTTCTTACCATCCAACAATTTCAAAACTTTTTGCTAAAAATAAACTGTAATAATGGTTTATTTTTATTTTCTCTGGGTTTTTTTGTAGCATGGAGAACAAATTGTCAGAAAGATACAACTCAGCTTTTGCTCCTTTGATGGGATAATAATTACTGGTTTAATAACCACAAAGTGAGAACTACATTGACAAGTATATGAAATATATTCAGAACTGTGAATAACTGCAGACTGGTAATAGCTGGAACAATATCTACCAGTAAATCTTTGTCCAAGTTTCTGGTTATATTAAAGTTACCATTCAAAGAATAAATGCCATTATTCCAGCTTGAAGTGAGAACACATGGGAATTCCACCAAAGGAAATGGATTTTTCACTAGAGTGACTTCACCAGGTTTTTCACCTACACAGCACAGGCCCCCCATTTAGCCATTGCTGTAGTTTGGGAACACTCAAGAGTCATCATGCAAAGCTGGATCTCCATCATCTTCCAGCCACCAGTGCACAACAGAGAAGGGATGAAGCAGGATGGTCACCATCACATCTTAAATCAAGATCAAATACCCAAGTTTCTGATTTCCAGTTCAGCACATTTGTGTTAAAGCATCACTACTGCACAGGGACAAAGCCACATGGAAGCAGAAGAGCCAATAAAGTCCAGCTGAGAAGACACATGAAAAAAAAGCTCCAGTTCGGTCTCCAAAACTGAAGATGCTCATAAATTATCTGACCACTCATGCCCATCCACTTCTTGGTCAGGTGCTACATAATCACTGACTCCCTTAGTCTGGAAAAGATCTCCAAGATCATGGAGTCCAACATTTGGCCAAACACCACTTTCCAACCAGAGCACTGAGTGCCATGTCCAGCCTTTTCTTAAACACACAATGTGCTGAACATCATGGAAACATGGAATGGTTGGGGTTGGAAGGGACCTTAAAGCCCATCCAGTGCCACCCCCTGCCATGGGCAGGGACACCTCCCACTATCCCAGGTGGCTCCAACCTGGCCTTGGACAGTCCCAGGGATGGGGCAGCCACAGCTTCTCTGTTGCAGTCAGGCTGTGCTCACCAAAAGACCAACGCACTACAGGAACAACAGGGATGAAACATTCCACTGAGGAATATCCAGGGAATACTCAGCATTTCTCATATTGTGCCTTCATCACACTTTGCCCAAACTAAAACCTGATTTGTTTGACTTTCCTGTGCTTTTGCACACAGCTCATCTGAGTTCTCATCTGTAATCCCTGGAGAAAACATTACTTACAATTTAAGAAGATGAGACAACCTGAAATTCTTCATGTGTGTGCGCTATAAATCACTATAATTTCCTCCAATTCCCACACCTTCTGTCTCCCTCCTATTTTCAGTTACACATAAACTTGAGGATCAAGTTGAGAAGAATGACATTTATAATTCTGAAACCCTCTCAGACATGTATTAGCTTTCCAAGAGCCTGGATGGCAGGACACAGCTGTTGAGAGAGGAGCCAACACAGAACAGAGGGAATGGATGGAAACTGAACCCAAAAAGGTAGATTATGCCAGAGGCAATTAAAAGTTCCCTAATTGTTTTCTATGGCAAAAGAATATAAACAAAAATCTATTCCTGTTTTTAAGGCTGAGCTTCTAATGGCAGTCACAAGAGCTGCAGTTTACATGAAGCAGGAGGGTATGGAAATAACTAAACTCATTTCCTTTCAAAGGTGAAGTACAGTTCAGAACACAAACAAACAATCCCTTTCCTTCAGCAGCGGGAAAGAACAGGGCATAAGGAAGTCCCATTTTAGCATAATGCAGAGTTTGTTTTTTTGTTATTTCATACTCTAAAAAGTACAAACAAAGAGGTTGCCAAAAAAACCACACAGGATATGAGATCTATCAGAATTTCATGGGCGAAAGGAACTGAGCTGTGTGTCACTTGTAACTTAAAAACTGACCTCAGAGAATTTATCCTTCTTCAAAAAAAATAGAATCAAAGAACTACACCACCATATTCTTTGCAGAATATATAATTTGTCTAAATGATTACATGATTTGGAGGAAAAAAAAAAAAAAGCTAATACTGCTTCCTTGCTACACTACAGCCAGTATTATTCCTGCTCCTCTCCTATGCTATCCCATATCTTTTGTTGGGACTTTTAATGCTAATTTCCCAACAGGCAGTACTAAAGGAAAGTGTGCAAATGAGATGTATCATTGGTAACCATAAGCAAGACAAAAAACTAAATACAATATCTGTAAATTCACTGTAGTTTTTGTACTAACCCTTGCTTGCTGGGAATTACACACAAAAACCTACACAGCACCAGCAACACCCCAAAGAACTCTGCAGTCCAACAAGAGGCACAGAAGTGATAAAAAAGAGCAGCAGTACCTGTCAGCTTGATTTTGGACAGACGTGCCAAAATCCCTGGCAGCTCCTCCAGCTGCAGCTTCATCTCCTTCCATTGTCTGCCCTCTGTGGACTCTGCTCTCCCTGCTGTCACTGAGCCTTCAGTTTGGGCAGCTGACTTCACTCCCCTCAGCTCATTTCTCCTGGATGTCTCAGGCCAGGGCTGATGAACAGGTGGAATTGGGCTGATCTTGTGTATAACCTTTTTTTCCTGATCCAGCTGCTGCAGCTCATGGAAAGGAGACACCACTGGCTCAGACTTGGGTTTGGCTCGTTGGCTGAGGTCTTTGTTGTACTGAGTTACATACTAAATACAATGAGAGAGGTTAAAATGAATAGTTAGGAAGCTGTTTCCATCCATTTCACATTGTGAACATCACCAATATTATTGTTTAATTACTCTTGTTGTTGGAATTACTTCCTACCATGACATGACTGATTTAGTCTGAATTTCAAACACCTACTGCACATGCAAAAAGGCTTCTGAATTTGGTCAGGATATTACAAAAGCAGCTTTTCAACCCACAACTGCATCGACAACATTCACTTAAACTTGGGAGAATTACTTCTGGTTAAATTTACTTCTTCCCCTGTGGCTTCAACAGCAAACCCTCCTTTGTTTATTCTCAGGTAATATCATTTGATTTACAACTGATCAATCCATAGAATCACTAAGGTTGGAAAAGACCTTCAAGATCATCAATCCAGCCTTTGATCAAACAAAATTCACCTCTAAACAGAGAGGTACACACGTGCCCACGACAATTCAAATCTCCAAATATAAGCACTAAACTTCTGCATCTTCAAGATATGCAAAATAAAACAAAAAATGCCAGAAAATACAATCAACCTCTCATGGCATAAAAATATTTCTCACACTTAATACCAAACTTGTATGCTAATTAACTAGATAGCAAATTTAAAAAGTTCACATGAACATATATTGAAGAGTAAATTAGCAGACAGTTCTTTGTCCTCCTTTAGAACTCTCAGAATTAACACAAAACAAGAAAAAGAACATTTAGCTTCTCCTCTCTCTTTTCTTTCCCTGAATATTCTATAAATTCCAAGCACAAGAGGCCTAAAAAGACAGAGCTTTCAACCAATCTTGGTTTAAAGTACAGAGAGTGAATTATAATCAGGAAGAGGGACTTGAAACTCTGAACGAGTGATGTGAACATAGTTCAAACCAGCAGAACAAACAAGAATTTGAGCCTCAGAGCTGTACATGCTCCTCACAGACAGAGCAGTCACTGCAAGCCTTGGTCTGACCCATATTTCATACATGAGGCTCCAAAGTCCAACAAACAGGACTCATCTCAGGGATAAGCCAAATGTGTCTTTTACTACCACCCACTCACTTCTGATACAATTGGTCAAGGGAGAAGAGGCAATTTTAGGGTTTGAATAGTAATTACAACCCTTTTAATACCTTAATTAACAGCACACTGTAAATGTAACCCATTAACTTAATGAGCTCAGGAGTTTTGGCTCAAATTAACTGATTAACTCACAACATATCAGCTCCACAAGTGAGTTCTATCTACCACTTGTATCACTGTTAACTATGATCTTACATTTTTATCAGCATTTTTATAAATAACAACTTTAAAACTAATCTTATTTCATGTTACTTTTCAGGTGCTGAGTGTCACAATGAGGCACAGGAAGATTCCTGTCAAGCAGAGAAGACTCTGTCACACCAAGAACTGTCCTTGCTACAGCAGCTTTCTTTCAGCCTCCAACGTCTTAGACACCAAGTGTTTTAACCCTGATTTGATAATGAAAAAATATTACTTTTATCACCTAACCTCCACGTTTTGTCACATGGGATGAGTGAGAGACACAGGATAAAAACACTGCCTGACTTACCATTCGTTTGAGGAAGCTGAAGTACTGAAATGTTGCCAGCCTGTGGCTGGCTGCCTGGCACAGGGGCAGCAGCTGGCAGGGGCTGGGCCGGGGGCCAGTGCCCGTCAGGCGCCACACGAACAGCCCTGGGGAAAGGAGGGAAGGAAAAACAGAGGTGACATCACATCCCAGCTTCTTCTCTGCCCCTGACTCTGCTTCTAACTCTGAGCAGAGTGTTTATTGCCACGGGAACCCCCCAGCTAAGGGAGATCAGAGCTTGGTGGGTGGGGAGGAATGGCTGCTGCTCCAGGTAAAAGGGCTGAAAGTGGAGAATCATGGAATCACCAAGGATGGGAAAGACCTCTGAGAGCAGCAAGTCCAACCATCACAAACCCATTTACCTGCTTTTTGAACCCTTCCAGGGACAGTGACTGTATCATTGCACTGGGCAGCCTGTTCAGATGTCTGGCCATCCTTTCAGTGAAGGAATTTTCCCAAATATCCAATCTAACCCTTCCTTGGCACAACTTCAGGCCATTTCCCCTTGTCCTGTCCCTTATTCCCTGGGAGCAGAGCCTGACACCCTCCAGCTCCACCTTCCTGTCAGGGAGTTGTAGAGAGGGAGAAGGTCCCCCCTGAGCCTCCTTCTCTCCAGGCTGAGCCCCCCCAGCTCTCTCAGCTGCTCCTGGTGCTGCAGATCCTTCCCAAGCACATTGGCCTTCCCTGAACACACTCCAGCACCTCAATGTCCCTCTTGTCGTGAGCAGCCCAAAACCAGACGACTGCAGGCATGTCCCGACTGTCTTGAGGTTTTCCTCCAAATCCCTCAGCAATCTGAGATGCATTTCCACAGAACCACCAAGGGACCCTCAGGGATCCCCTACAGGACACACACAGGGATCCCTATGCGAAAGACACACACAAACACAGGATCCCCATACAGAAGGACACACACACACACAGAGATCCCCTACAGGACATACACAGGGATCCCACAGAGAACACATACAAGGATCCCCTACAGGACACACACAGGGATCTCTATGTAGAAAGACACACACAAAAACAGGATCCCCACGCAGAAGGACACACACCCAGGGATCCCATATGGGACACACACCCAGGGATCCCATTGAGGACACACACACACAAGGATCCCATAGAGGACACACACAGGGATCCCATAGAGGACACACACAAGGATCCCATATGGGACACACACCCNTGTGGGACCCTCGGCGTGGGGCTGGGCGGGGTAATCCGTGACAGCGACACTCCCGGCACACGCTTTGCATCCCATCCGTCTCTTTACCGGCAAAAAATAAACGCCCTGAGGTGTTTTAAAAATAATGACAGTGATTATCCTACCCGGGCAAGGTCACCTGGAGAGGTGACGCAGGGATGTGCCCGGGAGGGTTTGGAGTGTCTCTCCTCACCCCTGGGCGGCTGTTCGGTGCTCGGACACCCTCCACGCAAAGCTCTCCCTCATGCTGAGCTGGAACTTGGTGTTTAAGTTTACGGACACTGCTCCTCACTGTCACTGGGCACCAGCCCCGCGGGGATATTGGGAGGGAGGGAGGGAGGGATGGATGGATGGATGGATGGATGGATGGATGGATGGATGGATGGATGGATGGATGGATGGATGGATGGATGGATGGATGGATGGGATCCCCTCTCTGTCTTTCCCTCTCCAGACAGACCAAGCCCAGCTCCCACAGTCTCCACATCACAGAGATGCTCCAAATAATTTTTGAGGCCTCTGCTAGATTCTCTCCAGTAGCTCCTTGTCTTTCTTGTGCTGAGGAGCCCAGAACTGGACACAGCACTCCAGATAATGAGGAAAAAAATTGGATGTACAAAACATATCATTGTGCCAAGCCCAAAACGTGAGATGTCTCACTGACATTGAAATGAAAATGTAAATGGCCATTATACAACCTGTATGGTCAGCACGGCTCTTCCACAGAGAAACAAACAATAAGAACATATC
>VXBA01003202.1:594596-669201 GCA_013399895.1 Serilophus lunatus
CAGGGATCCCATATGGGACACACCCCCCCGCTCCCCCGTTCCCGTTCCCCACATCCCCCCGGCTGTGCCCAGCCCCGGCCGCCCCCCGGTACCTGCGAGCGCCCGGGGCGGGCGGCAGCGGCGGGCGGCGCTCATGGCGGGGCTGCTCCGCCGCCGGCCCCTCACCGCCTGGGCGCCGCCATCTTCCCCCGCGCCCTCCCAACGCCTTCCGGGTCGGGGGGGCGGGGCCGGGGGCGGGGCCGTGTGGGACCCTCGGCGTGGGGCTGGGCGGGGTAATCCGTGACAGCGACACTCCCGGCACACGCTTTGCATCCCATCCGTCTCTTTACCGGCAAAAAATAAACGCCCTGAGGTGTTTTAAAAATAATGACANTGGATGGATGGATGGATGGATGGATGGATGGATGGATGGATGGATGGATGGATGGATGGATGGATGGATGGATGGATGGATGGGATCCCCTCTCTGTCTTTCCCTCTCCAGACAGACCAAGCCCAGCTCCCACAGTCTCCACATCACAGAGATGCTCCAAATAATTTTTGAGGCCTCTGCTAGATTCTCTCCAGTAGCTCCTTGTCTTTCTTGTGCTGAGGAGCCCAGAACTGGACACAGCACTCCAGATAATGAGGAAAAAAATTGGATGTACAAAACATATCATTGTGCCAAGCCCAAAACGTGAGATGTCTCACTGACATTGAAATGAAAATGTAAATGGCCATTATACAACCTGTATGGTCAGCACGGCTCTTCCACAGAGAAACAAACAATAAGAACATATCTACTGCAAAACAGAAAGTTTCAGGAAATAAACTGAATTCAGGACCTTTTTTAATAAGAAACTTTTATGGCAAAGAACTTTTTTTTTGGGAGGGGGGAGGGGGGGGTGGGTGTGAGGCTGGTCCAGCAATAACAGTCCCAGAGCACCTTCCCAAACAGTGAACTGATCCGTGACCCCGAGGGGAGAACCTGGGGTCCAGTTTGGGGGTACGGTGACAAGTGACAGTGTTCAGGTGGGAAATGGGGCTGGACAGGAGACCATGAACACCTTTCCCTTCAGGAAGCAGCTGCAGCCCTGCCTGGAGCATCCTCACAGCCTCTGGGGCTGTTCCCTGTGTGCATCCCTGGGCCCATCCCCGGGAGTGGTGCCCCCACACAGCTGGATGTGGAGTCTGTGACACAGCGAGGGGGTGACCAGGAGTGTGTGGGGACACTCTGAAATGCTTGTAAAACAGCAAAGAGAGATCTAACAAAAAATAAATTCTTTGTATGGAGTCTCATTCTCAAAAGGACCTGAGTTTCAAGGAGCCAAAGGCTTGGTAAAAAAAAAAATCAATCTGTATTCAGATCCTAAAGTAATTTTGGAAGATGAAGATTTTATTTCTGTACTTCTTGGGTGAAAATATGTGTTTGAGAGGTCACATTGAGGAGCTGGCCCTGATGTCACCTTATCCTGCCCTCATACACATCCTGGGGGTGGCTGGATCCTTTGCTAGGCTGACTCAACCTGCTGACCTGAAGGGGAAAAAATTGCTAATTTTGCTGGTTAAAATGTTTAAACTCATCCAGCACAGGGACTGATATGTTGAAAGCTGGAGCAGTGCACAGAGGAAGGACCTTGGACTGGATGGAGTCTGAATAAAAAGGGAAGGCAACACTTAGGACTGCTCCAGCTGTAAAGCGTAATTGCACCCCCAGGCATCTTTAAAATGTTTTCTCTTAAGACTTTAAGTTCAGGAGATGTAGGCTATAAGTCACTTAAATGCTTTTGAAAATCATTCTCAATATTTTATCATGGAAATCTTCCTCAGAACCATCTTCCTCCCAGGCTTTCATTTCTTTATAGTGCTTAAATTCATGCAAAAGTCATCTTAAATCACTATTAGGAAGATAAAATGAAAACACTCACTCTAATTCACCAAGAATATCCTACTTTGAAGCATTTATTTCCTCTCTCCTTCTATTTGGGGAGCTGGGGAGAAATTAGGACTTCACATTTCTTACGGTTAATATCCTGTTTTACTCCGAGTTCTCACCACTGAGCATATATCACTTTGCACTTCCTGTTTGTGTCTCTACTTTTTGTAACTTCCTCAGATTTGCCCTCAAATTTACACCTGCAAAAATAAAACAAACATCACCCAGCACACACACACAATGGTTGCATAGAGGGCTGGAATGGTTGGTTAGTTTTAGGGCAGTTTGGGTCAGAGACGAAAAGGTTGAGGTAGTCAAATGTTCTGTGTCAGGGCTGAGATTTAAGGTTTAATGATTTTCATTGCTTTTCACTTGGGCAATAAATTGCACCCCTGGAGAGAGGGGGTATAACACTACTTTACTAATTAAGGAGAATGTTATCCATGGGCCTCAAGACAGAGTAATACCTCCTTGTGAAACAATAAGGATGATTTAGGGACTACAGAACATTATGTACCTGTTTGGGTTTAACCACTAAAGCTACTCCTAGAGAGAAAAATGCAACCTTAGGATTTTTAGTGGATGTGAGTATCCAAATGTCAAAGTTGTATTTCGGCCTAAAAGGGCTCCACAGGCTTTGGATCTCATTACCAATGGTTCAGCTCTACACAGCACTGATTCCACAGGAGTTGGACTCAAGAAATACTCCAAGAAAGCATCTGGGCAAGGGATTACAGAACGGGAATATGGCCCTTCCAAGTCACTCCCAGCACTTTCCCTGCTCAGCTCCCACCACTGAGCTCATAAAAGCCCAAGTACCAACGTCACGGGACCACGCGGAGGGTTGCAGGACACTCATGTCCTGTCATGGGGCCCCAAGGTCACCACTGTGGAGCACCTCTAACTCTTTGCTAATTCCCAAGAGGGGCAGTTCCTCAGTGTCAATGCTGCTCCCTCCAGTTATAAACCCTGCCCCTACAGGTCTGTTCTCAGGGTGATGCGAGGGGCATTTAACCACATGATTGCTATTAATGTTAATTATAGAGCACATATTAACAGCATTATATGATCCTTCTTCCTATTAGCGCTAACATAAATCTGATTGGTGGGCCTTAATTAGAACTCAGCAGCAGAATGTAATGGTTTGATACACAAAAGGATAAATTTGTGGAGACAGCAAACTATTATTATACTTTAATCTCAAAATCTCTCCTTCTCTTGCTCATAACACCAACAAGGCTTCTTGTAAGATTGATTTGTTGTCAGAAAATGATTTAAAGACCGACTGTAAAAATATTATATTTTCCTTGCTTCATAGAATGTGGCATTGATGTTAGAGCTCCACAGAGACTTGATGTACTTTCAGATAGGGAACTCTAAAAGCCAAGAGCAAAATAAATAAGATGGCATCCTGCTGTTATTGTGGTAACCTTTGCAGATCATTTCAGAACTGTGGCTGGTGTGGAGTTTAGTAATACACCATGGGGGAACCTGGAGCTTGGGAGAGTTGGTAAGATGAAGCCCAAAACTATTTGCTTTTGGGGGGCCCAGGACTTAAAATAAGAAATTGTGTCCAATATGGAAGGCACTGGGACATATCAGAAACACAGAAATAACAGCTAAGAACTAAGGAAGTATTAAAGGCCTGGCCAGCCCATAATGACTGCTTAAGGCCTTTAGATTGAGCCAAAGATCTCTGCTCAACACCTCGGTTACAACCCTGCTTAGATCTCCTTGAGGCAGGGCTTGTCCCAGCTTCAGTAGCTGAGAAATTTCCAGTGATCTCAATGACCAGTTAAGTACTTCCTTTAGTCACTTGTAATGCCATGGATTTGGGGGTTTTCTGAGATTTTCAGCATAGTGATGCACAGGCTTTACATCAAGGCAAGACTGAAGCATAGGAAGTGTCCCAGGGCAGGCTGGATGGGGCTTGGAGCAACTTGGTCTGGTGGAAGGTGTCCCTGCCCATAGCAGAGGGTTGGAATAAAATGGTTTTAAGGTTCCTTCTAACCTAGGCCATTCTGTGACTCTATGATTCTATACAGTTCAGTCTTAAATAAAAAAAAAAAAAGTCTTTCAACCAGGAGCAAAATCTATTTCCAAGAACAAATGAAATATTATTCCTAGTAGATCAGGGCCCAGTAGCCTTTCTGAAGTGGTGTGGGAGACTGATTTCTTTCCTGAAGTAGAGTTCAAATATACCATAGGAAATCAGCAGAAGTTAGAAACTGCTGCCTCTTCCCAGCTGTCCAAGGTGCCCTTGTGCTGACCCTGGGGGATGCTGTGTTTTGGCAAGCCCTGTGTTGCTTGTTCACCACTTCCAATGGATTATGAGCCATAATCGCTCACTTCAACTAAAACACTTCCAGCCTGACCTAAGGTAGAGTTTTGCTGAGTTCTGGTGTAAATTCATCTGCAATCAGATTTGGAGTTGATGTCAAATCTGCTGCAAACATGTAGGTGACATGGAGCAAACAGAGAGGTGACTGGGGATGGACACTACAGAAGGCAGTGTGAGGGGAATCCCCCCTAATAAATGGCAAAACTTTCCTTAAGGCAGCAGCAATCAGCCACCAGATCCAGCACGGAGCCAATTAACCCGCTGCAATCCCCCTCTACATCAGCAATCCCTTTCAAACTCGCCTCAGCATTGCTGGTTCTGACAAGCAGGGATACATCTTATCCCCTAAAGTTCTCAGCCAGAGCCAACAATAGCTATTTCCAGCAGCCCTTTGCCCTTAAAATTACTTTCTGAAGAAAAGGACCTGTGTCCTGTGTTCTTTCAGCTGAGAATTTCTGCCTGAATATCTCCAGAGCCCCTTTCTATTTTTTTTTGCCCTGCCTTCTTTCTTTTCCTGGAACATCTATGTGAAATTCCCAAGCTGCTTAGTACTCAAAAGATCTAATAAAAATAAGATTTATTAAGAGCAGAGGGAGGAAATCAGATTAAAACTGAAGAAACAGCTTGCATAACTGATCTCCTATACTCAGCAACTGCTCAGGAAGTGCTCGGTGCACACGCATTAACTGTTTTTGGGAAGCGACTTCCAGCCCGATGGCCGGGAAAGGCCGGCAGCCGGCGTGTCCTCCCTGCAGATATGGCCATTAGTGGGCACAGCCCACCAGTGCTCACAGCTTCTCAGCACCAGATGCAAAGCTGTGTTGCTCTACCCCCCTGTTCACTCCTTTGCCCTACAGCTCTGAGGGGCACAGACACCCTGGCAGCCACAGCGGGGCCCCTGCTCAGAGGGGATTGAGGCACCAGGACTCCCCGAGCTCCACAGCCCAGTGTCCCACACCACAGCCAGGGTTTGCCCACCCCAGCTCTCAGTGGGAGCCATGTGTGGATGCTGTGAGACCTACAGAATGGCTCTTCCTGCCTCTCATCCTTCCATCCCATCACTCCTGTCTGCCCACCCAAAGCCACGTTTTGCTGTCCCCGTCAGTGCCTGCCCACTCCCTGCTGTGCTGAGGTGTAACCCCCTGCACTCATGTTGGCAGGAGTGCCCTTCTGCCTCTTTTTTCTCCCTTGGTGGCATTTTTGCCCAGGTAGGCAGAATTTGGCTGCAGCAGCACTTGCAGGACCCATAGGCTCAGTCCCTGTCCCCCATCTCTCTGCAGAGGCTGACTGAGCACAATGAACTCCCCTGTGCCAAGCTCCAGGAAACAGCTTCAGCTTCCTTCTCATTTCTGATGATGCCTAAGCAGTCTTAATTCAGTTGCTGTGGGCTCCAGCTCGTGGAAGCAATTGTCACTCTTTATTTTCCTCATTTGGATGCCTTTGCCTGTTCCTTGAATGCAGCTTTTGAACTGAGTAGCTTCACTAGTCCCCAAGCTTGTTCCAATGCTTGGCCACCCTTTCAGTGAAGATTTTTTTTTCCTGATATGTAATCTAAACCTCTCCTGGCACGTTTTCTCTTGTCCAATTTTGCACATCTACACACTTCATCTTGAAACTTAAACCCCAATCCTCCTCTTACTGAAGTCGATCAATAAATGTTTCTGTTGACTTAAATGCAAATTGAATCAGATCTACTGCTCACACATCCCTAATTAACTGTCCACTTGTCATTGAGGTGAGGGAGGAGGAGCTGCTCCACCACCTCAGTCACCTCACCGTGACTGCAGCCCCCTGTGACTGGGAATCTCACTTCTTGCTCCACTGGGATGTGTGTGAGACGTGTCCTCTCCTGTGCCATAGCTCCAGTGCCTGCAACATCAGCTCAGCTTCCTCAACACCTCAAATTTTTTGTCTTCCAGACTTGACAGCTTTCCAGCACATTTCCTCTTCCGTGTTACTTCCTCCTGCCCTGTACGGTTTCAAGCTTTTATGTAAGAAGCATCACAAGCCCCTTAGCACAAGGTTGTTCGGACAGCACCAGAATTTCTTGGATTCAGCAAAAAAGCCCTTCTGCTGTCATAGCAGCACCAGACACGTAAGTGCAAATGACAGTCTTGCAAGGGTAACAACACTCCTGAGCTTTGCAATTATGCTATTATATAATTGATCTGGGGATTTCATAAATTATTTCCATTACAGTTCTGAGCAAAACACCCAAAGTCAGATTAGGAAGTGATTTAATTCCAACTTTCTGTGCTGAAAGGACACTGTTTTATTTTGTGACCTGGTGGTGAAGCCTTGCTCTTCGGGAAAGCCCAGCTGCCTCGTGGCCATCTCACCTCAAAGAAGTCTGAGTGCAATGATAGAAGATCCTGGTACAGATAATGTGACTCCTGGTAACCTCTCAGCAGAAGGAGGGGACAGTGGCCCTGGTGAGACGGGGTGTGTTATGGGCAAGGGTATTGCATTTCAGCTGTGGAACATAATTAAGGTTGTAACCACTCAGTGTCTTATTCCTCTTACACCTTCCCATGCTTGCTGGTTAGTTACTGCCTGGTTAAGCTCTGAATCCCCCGGGAAGCAGCACATCCTTGCTATAATTTCTTTACACCTACCTCACTGGTGAGCACAGCCCTCCCAAATGGGACATGGGAGATGGAGGTTGTGTGTTTTCCCTCCTGCTCCTGGGTGTTGAGCCAGACGAGTCTCTTGTGGAGAAGAGTGAGAAACTCCAGTGTTTCCCCTCACTGTGAAGGGGTTTTCAATTTTCTGGTTTGTGAGAGAATCAATTTAGTTTCGGAAGAAAAAATGTCACATAAGAGGAACACGCCAGAGCTGGCAACAGGTGGTGCAGGAGAGACCCCTCAACCCGAGCGCTCTTAGCAGTGACCCGTGTCCTTCCCCAGCACCTTGCAGCTTGGGATGCCACATGGGCAGAGGAAACCAACGTCTTGCTTGTGTTTCCAGTCGATCTTTGCGTCACAAAATACATCCAAGACACAGCAAGCCTCTTTTTTTAGAGAAATACCATATGTGCCCTATCGGCTGCAAACTCTACAAGCTGTTCGTGGCCTACAGGCTGCAGATCCAAGGCCCTAAGCAAGCTGATACCAGGAGAAGGTTGTCATGGTCAGGGCAATTCATCTGCCTGCACACTGTTCCTACCAGCTCTGCAGGAAGGGGAAAGCCTGTGGTTGGGATAAGACTTGGGGGAAAGCTGCAGGGGTGCAGCCCTGCTCCAGGGAGCAGAGTGGTGCTGGACATGGTTGGCTTTGGGCTTCCATGGCATTTTACATCAGATATTGGCATTGTGCAGGAACCCCTCAACAGGGGAGGGGAATTATGTGCCAGGCAAGTTATTCAGGGGCTGCTTTTTGGGTTCCTGCCTGTTCCTAAACGAGTGTGGGGGTGATTCCAGCTGGAGCCCATGAGGTGCATCAGCCTGAAAGACAAACCAAGTCCAGTGCACCTTCCTCATCTTAAACAAAGGAGACTGAAGACGGCTTAATTATAGAAAAGCAGAATACACATTCTCCTTATTTATGGACATTTAGGGCAGTCAGAGTTGTTATAAATCATGCAGCCCAGCCGTCATTTTTTGAAGCTCTCACATCCCAGCCCAACTAACCATGCCCATATTAGCCTCAGCAGCTGACAACCATAGCAGAGAACTTGGAGAAAGGATAACATTTATGAACATATCAAAATGATTCATAATGGGCTATTAAAAATAGCAAGAGATGAAAGAGGCAGCCTACAGATAAGCCATTTTGAGATTCTCAGTAATTCAGAACACGGTTTTTAAAAGTCAAGTTTTAGCTATCACAGATCTGTCCCTGCTGCTCTGCAGATAACAAGGTGGGCTGTTCTGATCAGGGTGAGAGCTCTCTTCCACCCAGGGCTCTTTATTTCACTCTGGCAGCTATCACATCGATATTGAAAAAAGCTCAATGTAACTCACACCCACCTTCCATCTCCTAAATGCCGCCGAAGCGACGAGCCTGAGCTCCCAGCAAATTCAGCCTTATTTTGCGTGGGCTGGCTCTGCTCACTGCTGCCACATTCTAAGGGTTAATTTTGGCAAACAAGGGTAGCTGGTCAAGTACAGCATGTGCACCCCCCGGGCAGTTTTCATAGTCTGTCAGGCACTTGTTAACACACTACCCCATTCAGGTTTTGATGAATTTGTGGCATGTTGGAGACAAGCCAGAGGCTGAGCTGGGAACAATATTTATTTATATCTACACACAATATTGCATGTCTGCCCAAATCATGGACTTCCCTAATCCACAGTATTTCAAAACATTTGCAGTTCTCTCAGCTGGTTAGCATTGGCTTTGCTTGGCCCAGCCTGGTGGAAAAAAACCTAAGACAGTGAGTGCAGCTGAATGCTTTGATTCACTGATAGAAGCTGACATTTCTTCCCTGCCTGGTCTATCAGTCCATAATTTGAAGTTTATTTTAAGGTGTAAAGAGCTGTGTTTTGTGCCACGACAACCAATATGTTGTTCTGTGAAAGGGATCTCGCCAAATCCTCATGTGAACAAGGGGGCAATAGTTTTGTAGGCCACAGAAACAAAGGAAGAGTTGCTTCTCAAGAGCTATTTTCTCGAAGAGACTCGCTATTCACATTCTGGGAGGAGGGAGTTGATGGACCCTACCTCATCAGCTTGATAGATCACAAAGTTTTCAAAGTACTGGTTTCCAGTCACTGTGCTGAGCTACATGAAACAAAATATTTGGGCTGGGGAGAACCGCACAGCAGTACAGGAAGCTCCTGAAGATCCCTCAAAAGTATCCCCCATCCCTTGTAAGTGGGAAGAGAAAGAAGAAGGAAAAGAGGAGGGGGAAAAGATTCAGAGTTTTGTTGGTCATTTGGAGAAAAATGGAGCTTGGATGCAAGCAGGTTTAGTGTCCATTAGAACTAAAATGAGGCAAACCTTTTGAAACCAGAAGTGAATTCGAGTATGACCATAGTATGATGTGGCACCTGATGGCGTGGAGAGATTGGTGATTGTGTAATAAAAAAACTGACACATCACAGTTCAGTGCCATCAGCCCCATCACACAGAGAGGGAAATTAAGCTCAGATTTACCCAAAATACCATCAAAAACCCTGAGTGCTCTGCCCATTAGACCACTTCCCATGTGCATAACTACCTTGGTTTTAAGAACCTCTGAGAAAGAGATAGTGAGGAGATGGCCACACTTCACAGAGAACCATCACCCAGGTAAGAGCTGGAGCAATAAAGACAGAGGTTTTTATAAAAAAACTATTTTCCTTTTGTTTGTAGCAAGTACAGAGAATGAGTATAAAACCAGTCTGGCCATCACCACTCATTAGCCAGTCCTGCCTTGGGTTGTCAAGGTACTGTTTGTTTTCAAAACAGGCCAGCATGACTTATTTATATGTGGTGGTGGCCCAGATCTTTTTGGTTACACGTTCACCTTCAGGAGACCTTTGTAATTTTCCATGCAGTCCAAGCAATTTGTCTTTGGTGTTTTCCAACCAATTCTTCCTTATTTTTGCAAAAATGAGTGAAGTGTAAGCCTGATTTTATTACACAGCGTAACTTGAAGGAGTTGCATCATTAACAGCAACTTTATCTGACCTGAATTTGGCTACTGCATAGTTTAAATCCCTTAAGGCACCTTCATTACTACAGCATTAAGGAAGCTTTCTGAGTTTTAAAATCCTCGTAAATGTTCTTTTCAGAACTACACTATAAATTCAGCTTTTTATCATAAACTTTCCCTTCCTAAATAAAAACCCTTCTGAACTTATTTCAGTCTATTTCATAACAGTGTTTTAAAATACATTTCATTGCTCACAAAATGCACTGCAAACCCAAGTTTGGTGTCCATGGGCTGTGTCAGGGAGGGAATGTTCTGATTTTGGCCAGGGCTTTTCTTTATTCTCGCTACATACTACCTGAATTAAGCTCTCCAGCCAAGATCAAGATCACATGGCACTAGGTGCTACATAAATACTGAGTAAGATGCAGCCCAGGCCACAGATAAGTAAAATCAGGTAGATAAAACCAAGGGAAGAGGGAAGTGCTGTTATCACCCCTTCACAGCTGGGGAGCAAGGGCACAGAGAAAGGAGTGTTCACTCTAATTGACTTCAGGAACCAAATGCAGGAGTCTGAGCACAGAGGATGAGATTCCTGCACCCTCAATGAGGTTTTTCCAGGGGCTGCTCACATCAGTCAGGGTCCATACAGGACCAATTTCCCTTATTTTTCTTGTTAACGACTGATTTTTACAAAGGGAGTTCAGCCACTCAGCCATTTCACAGTCACCATTAATTTAATCTTCCTCCTTATTTATTGATGGAGGTACTTTCTCCCTTGCCACTTGTGTCCCCATGATATATTTCTAAAAGCCTTCCTGAAGCCTCTGGGAGCAGTCACTCATTCGGCTGCCCTTGCATTGCCCTGAAAGCCTCCCCTCCTCAACAAGGCACATTCTTGCTTTGGCATCTGCTCTTCTTTCTGGCTTCCACACCATCTCCCTTTTTTGCCACCCCTTGGTCTTCTTATCTTTCTCTTTCCATGTAAAAACATCTCTAAGGATGGGAGCAGAGTGGCACAAAGAGGTGTATCCCTTTCTCCCTGCAGGGATTTGGGCTAGCAGACAGCAGCTCTGCATCTGTCCTACTTTCTCCTGGGCCATCACTCACCCTTTCATTTGAAAAGTTTGTTCTTCCCGGCACACTGTGTTTACCAGGCTCTCTAAACTACCTGAAATCTAATTCTTCTACATCTGTATCACAGTATTGTAACTGTTACAGCAATTTAGTACATTACCCATCCTTAATTTAGTTCAGTCCTTACAGACCTAGTGGTGGCACAGATCTGATGTGGGTGGCACAGGCACAGCAGGGGACAGTCCCTGTCCCAAAGCATTTACAGCTACAGATGAGCCAGAAGGGAAATACCGTTTTTCTTATTACACCAAGGGAAGTAAAGCAAGAAGAGGTTTGTGGAGGAGTTCAAGATCACCTCTAAGAGCTGAGCTCCCACACAGAGCTGAGTTCATGGCATTGCTTTTGTTAATCCTCCTTAGGTGAGTTGTCCCAGGTCAGAGGGGGGCTGGCAGAGCCCTCCTGCCCACGCACAGGTACAGCACACCCTGATCCTCCTCTGCTCCCCCCGTGCCAGCCCCGGCCCTCACGGCAGGTCCAGCCTTTTGTCCTTCTTTGTGAATTTCCGAAATGCCTGGAAGGCTTCAGTTTGCCAAAGTTTTAGATTTCTCTCCGGAATCCAGTCCCCATCCTGCTGAATTACTTTGTCCCTTCCTAAACAAATTGCCTTTCAGTGTGATGACCTTCTATTAGGCCAAGGTGTCCCGTGGCTGCTCAGAAACCCCAGTAGTAAACTGATAGTTGCTGAATTTCTCTTTGCTGTGCAAAGATAAGCTGTAAGCCAGAGCTGGAGAATATTAATACCTGCTCCAGAAGGAACAGAAGGTTGTTTCTTAGCTGAGTAAAAATGAGTTCAAACATATGGGTGTGTGATCAGATGGGCTGGGTGTGTAAGGAGCACACACTTCCTATAGAAACTTAAATATTGTCTTTGAGGAGCAGCAACTACTCATTTAACAAAATAATGCCACCAGGTTTTTAGACATAAACAGGAACAAAGAATGGTAAATAATGGTTCAGTTCCTCCTGAGGGCAAGTACAGTCTCACATGGCACATCCCCACGTGAATGCCCACGGCCAGGAGCCAGCACTGGGATGCATGTTGAGAGTGACATTTGATTTCTTCCATGTCTTCGTGAAAGAGATTTCTTTGTGGTGTTGTTTCTCTGGGAGATAGATAAGGCCTCTGCTCCCTGCTCTACCCACTGTGGAGCAGACTGGGAAAAGGATGGCTTACCTTTCATACAAAGCATAGGAAAGCTTCCAATACAAAAAATTATTAATTCAGAAGACTCAGAAAGTGCTGGGAAAGACAACTTCTGCTCACTGGCATCTCTAGACACTCAAAGCCCCTTGACATGGGGAATGGTTCTCTGGACACCTCATGTAAAAGGAGGGTTCATGTGCCCTTGGATGAATACAAACAACTAACAGGGGTACAAAATGCCAGTGAATTTAGATTGGGTCTGATCTCCATGGTGTAAATTAGAACACAATTTTGCTGAGGTCAGTGGGGAAAAGCCACCGGTGTAAAGCCCAGTCATTTTCACAGGGATGAGAAGGTATGGAAAAGATTGCCTTGCAAATACACCCTGTAGTTCCTTAGGGTTGGTGGATCCATTTATACCTGTGTAAGGAAGATAAAGGAAAACAGCCCCAAGCCCAAGTGTTAACCTGATACACTGTCTCTGCAGCAGAGTCTGTGTCACAAAGGAAATTCAGGAAATCTGGCTGGAGCCATTTATCAATGGTTTATTGCATCGCTGAGGCTGAGCTGGAGCTGTAAAAACAGGGAACTGCAGAGTTCATGGCGATGCACCTCCAGAAGTGGGTGATATTCGGACCAGTTGAGCTCCTTTGATGTCCTTTCGTTGTTCAACTTGCAAATCAGGCTGTGAGTTTGGAAGCCTGACTTTAGATACTCATTTTTTTAAAAGACTGGCCTGAATTTCTACCAGAGAAAAAAGAAATTGTCTGCCCTGGAAAATAGCCATTCCGAAACAATTTCCCCTAAAATTCTCACTATGGGTGATGAAAATCCACAGCAAAGGGGGGAGGGAAAGAAACAAGATGAATTAATGCTCTTTTAAAAAACTTTTTACAACTGATTTCTAATGAGGCATGGCCAATGTTGTTGACATGCAATTGGATCAGCTTCAACTCCTGGGACGACTGATGAATGGACAAATTCCAGGGCTGGAGACAAACGCTGCCTTCCTCTCCCACAACTCAGCACTTCTCCCACAGACTACTTAAACCTCCACCAGAAATGACTTGAGTCTATATTAGTAGTTTAATTAAAAGTTTCCATATGCAGGTCGCCTTTGCTCTCACTGGCCTCTGAATGGGGAAATTAAAAGCACAGCAACAGGGAAAGGCTTTGAGCTGGTTTTATGGGCAGAGCTGTTAACCCACTGCCCTGGCATTTACAGCACACTGACTGTGCCATACCTGGCCTGCAAGGCTGAGGTTCTGCCTGCATAAAGCAGCTCTCTATAAGCCCAGCTGCAAATATATATATTTATTTTTATCCTAAGATGTTGCAACAAGCTGTAGAAACAAGAGTGGTGTTACTGGCAGGAGCTGCTCTTTTTATTAAAGTCATCTGTGTTGGCAGATCAGATGTCACTTGTGTTTTAGTGATAGGACAAGGGGAAACAGTTTTAAACTAAAAGAGAAGAATTTAGATGAGATATTAGGAAGAAATTTCCTGTGAGGGTGGCCAGGCCCTGGCACAGATTGGGCAGAGAAGCTGTGGCTGCCCCATCCCTGGAAGTGTCCAAGGCCAGGTTGGAGCCACCTGGGAGAGTGGGAGGTGTCCCTGCCCGTGACAGGGGGTGGAATGAGATGATCTTTAAGCTCCCTTCTGATCCAGGCCATTCTGTTATTCTATGACTCTTTTGGGGGAAAAGATCGAATGTTTGACCCATTCACATGCAAGGGGTACCTCAGCTCTTTCTAGCACAGGGTTCCACGTGCCCATATGGTTGCAGATAGGCACAGCTCCAGCTCTCAGCATTTGAAACCTAGTTTTTGGCTGGAAGTAACCAAAGCCTGAGTTTAGAGCTTGCTCTTCTGAGACAATCCACCAAAAATGTGTGGCTGTGCAATGCTCTGTTCAGCTCCCTCTAGGAAAAAAAAAAAAAGGCTCATTTCAGACACTGTAACAAAAGCAACTGAAATGCAAATCTGGCTTCAAAGGAGTGTGAGAAACAGGGAGTTGGTTTACCAGCATCTCGAGGGTTTGGACTGCTCACAAGGGATGTGGGCAGCCCCAGTTTAGGTGTCCTGTATGCCAGAGAGGAACCTGGACTGCTAAACCCTCTCCCAGGGCAGTCCAGGACTAGAGATGTATAGGGTCAGTCACATCTTTTTGGCGCCTGTGTCTGAGACCAGGCAAATGCTTTGCACTGAGTGGAACTGGTGACACTGATGGGACGGATGGATCTTGTCTGAGCTTGCATTAATGGTCTGTTTGTTGGAGCCCTTTAATGGTAGAAAAGGGTTCAAATTGTAACCAGGCAGTCGTGGGAACTGAACTTAATCTCCCACGTTCCTGACATGCTGCAGGGAAATGGGAGATTCCCCTTTCTTCATGTGGATTTTAGGTCACAATATATTCCTTTTCTAAAGTGAAATGTTTGAGTTCTGGGAGCACAGTTGAACCCATGGAGCTTTTGCTAGCTTTTTCAGAATAACAAATGAACTAAAAGATCAGTTATTCATAGATGTCCACCTGTCCCAGGATTGCTTGGGCAGAGGGTGAAGAGGGTCATGATTCAGGACCTTCAGCCCTGGTGATCCACAGTGGAGCTGCACAGTCAGTGGTTTGTCACCAAGGCCAGACCATGGAGTTGAGCTCACCACTGTGGAGGCAGCACAACCCCTGCTTCCTTGAGTGGGGGGCCAAACAATTTCCTGGGCAAGAAGCTCCCTCTTACCTCTCTTCTCCTTACCTCCCACTAGGGAAATGCTTTCCCCTTCCACTTCCTGCCCCAAAGCACAGGGCTTTCTACTTCTGCAGTGGAAAATTGTACCAGGGCCTTGGCAGCAACAAGGAAACCCTCTGAATTACAAAGCTGTGGCCTCTGCAGCAATCTCAGAGGGCTCAGGTGAGCACCCTTCTCACCAGTGCTATCTCTGCCCTCCTGCCACAGCCCAGGGGTGGCAGAGACCTGTGGTTGGGGAGGTGGCTGAGCTGGAGCCCATCATGCCTGTGGCAAGGAGGGCTCCTCTGCTGCCTTCAGCATCCTGCTTCTCTCAGCAGCTTCCCTGCTCCAGGCCCATCTTTGCATGTCAGGACATTTCAGAGCCATAATTTTCTGTGTGAGCAGCTGAAACATTTATATTCTGTTCAAAACAGGTTGCCAGTATTCCCCAAGGGGCAGGGATCCACCTTACTGGGATCTTACACTGTAGCAGAAACAGTGGAAACACAGTGCCACCAAAAGCATGTCCTGACTCTAAAGTCCAGCATGGAGATGCTGGAAGGAGCCTGGAGTTTTCCTCTCCTTGCCTTCCCCCTTTGAACACCGAGGATGAGTATTTACAGTTTTCAATAGCAGCAGCTTTTTCCTCATCCCAAATGAGGGGAAGCCAATAAAAATACTCAGGGAAGACCCCCAGGCTCTCCTAAGGATAATTTTGGTTACTGGCTCTGTCTGAGAGTGGCCAGCAAACCCTGCCTGGGGGTGGCCAGTCTCTCTTCAAAGATGTCTGTGCCCTGGTACAAGGTGACACCTGGGAGAGACAGGCTTTGGTGGGATCACGGATGCCAAGGGTAGAGGAAAACCAGCCTGCTTGTTTCAGGCCATAAGTGGAGATTTAAGATTCCCATGGGCAGCCCGTTTCAAAACTCTTGGCTATAGTCTGTAGCACTATCAACCAGGCACCTTTTATGGGCATTTTAGTCATTTCACAAAGTCACCTGAGCAGAAAAAAATTATATATATATAAACATGATATAAAGAGTGAGCACATTACAAATGGGAGCTGGGTTGAAATAAAACCTGCTGCAGTGCTTAAAGACCATTCTAAATAGATTCACACAAAGCTTTGCTATTTCATAAAACATTAAAGGATTTAAATGACTTTAAATACATCTGTAGAAGTACAGGCCATATTTTATTAAAGGTGTCAGGTCTGTCTAATCTCTCCTGTGTAAGATGTTCATTTTTGCGGTACCAAAGGCACAGAGATCATTAAGTCCATCTCCACTGCTAGCACAGACAGCCTTTGCCAGCTACCAAACTCTTCCCTCATTAATATTTTAACATTCGAGGTAATGCTGAGAAACCACCCTTTGTCACAGACACCAGAAAGATTAGTAGTAAATCTTTTCAAAGAGAACTACTGCATCCTTAGTATCCAAGGATTAGAATTTAAAATTGAACTAGTTCCAGTATGAACTGCAGAGCCAATATAGCAGTGCAGCGGGACAGGGCCACTGAGTGTGTTCTCATCACCTGCAAGACTGGTGGGACAGGGGTTGCTGGCCCATAAATGTTGATTTGGGGTTTTTTGTGACTCCAAAACCCTCCCTGCCAGACAGGATGCTGGGCTAGACAGATCCCAGTCTGATCCAACATAGTAACATTTGCACTTCTGGAAAACAGCAAGGAAAAGCCCTGAAGACAAGCAGGGCACAGAGGAGTCCTGAGGACAGATCGGGAACAGGCGCCTTCTGTCAGGGATAAATCTGACCTGGTGCCCGCAAAAAATAAACAGCAAAACCTTCAGCTTCACAAGCAGATGCAGAGGCAGAAGGGAGTTGTACAGAAGAGTGGAAGTGTCAAAATCTGGAGGGTATTTCAGAAGGGAGATGATAATATAAGCACAGCAGCCCCAGAGAGCTGCAGAGGAATGAGCTCCCTTGGCATCAGTGGGATGCAACAGGGCATCAACAATGACATGAAGAAGGCCTGGGATGGGAGAGGGAGGGAAGGTAGGCAGGGTTCAGGTGCAGGTCCCAGAAGGCTCAGGAGAGACTGTGTGAGTTGTCAGCACAGAAGGTGACGGTGGAAGAAAATGGTATCACACTTGTTGCCTCAAGTTGCCTCAGTAGCCCTACATGGCACCTTTGGGCAAAGTGCTGTACCAAGGCATGAAAGGTCTGTCCCTGTTTATGTTAAATGGAAAATTTAAATAATAAATTCAACAAAACAAAATAAAGGAAGATAATGAAAATGTTTTACCCTGGGAATTTAGAGAGGAAGGGCTGACTAGCAGAGAGGATGCCAACATGCACTGGCAAAACCCAAGCTCACCATCCCTTCAGTGACCCAGGAACATATATGTGTGTGTTCAGGTGCTCACAGATTTATGGGAAAGGAAAGATTAAATGATTTACTTGGGTCCTGCCAGACCATGCATCACCTCTATGGTATCACCTTATTGTACTGATGATGAGTGGGTCAAAAGATTATCTTGAAATGGAACAGGGTTGGTGCCAGACTCTGGGAACACTGAAGGATCACAACATCAGCATGACATGGGATGCTCCTGAGAGGTGCCAAAGTCATGGGAAGACAGTTGGTGATAAGACAACAGATGTGCTACTACAAGGACAACAAAGGGACTAAAAAGCAAGTACATGCAAAGATGGCACTGCAGGGCTTGCATGTGTGGGGTTTTTTAAAAAAACATCCACATTTGAAGTGTTTTGGCATGTGATCTTGTAATGACTTTCCTCCCCATGCATTTTATGACCCTGTTCATTTTCTGCTTGTGAGCTGGAGCTAATGGGCACATGCTGCTGCTGTGGGGCTGGGCAGGGTGTGGTAGTGCACACACAGGAGGAGGAGGAAGGGAAAAATCCAAACCCAAAGCAGCCTGAAAAGCATCTGGGTAAAGCAAAATGTATAAATGGGGAAGGTGAGCAAGGACTGCAAATGAAGAACTCTAGGAGGCACGCAGAAATAAGGTGTGGAAATACAACCCACCAACAACACTGAGTAGCAGCAGCATTTTGGAAGTGTGGCTGAGGTCCTGCACGAGTTCTACACGAGTGAATGGCCCGTGGAGGGAGATGGATGCCATTCAGCAGGGCACAAAACTGCTGCTGTGAGACTTAGAGGTGAGTTATATGGCCTTTTCTTCCCAACCTAGTGGGTCAGCCTGTCAGATGAATCATTTTATACTGCCCTGAACTGAATGAGATTGGCATTTGGCCACCAATTCAATGGCAGCCTTGAACTCTGCTTTCTCTTCCCTTCAGGTGAAGCAGATTTATTCCCAACTTGCCACAGATTTGCAATTCAGTATTTATTTGTAAGATGCCTGGTTCCTTGGGCAGTGATGCTGGGAGCTCCAGAGGTTTGTTTTGGATCCCTTGTTGGTTGTAAAGGAAGGGTTGGTTGCGTCAGATTCCTCCTGGTCACCTTTGTACACCACAGGTGTACACAAGAAGTGTCTGTTAGGAGTCAATGAAAATACCACTGAGGTTACATTAACATAGCTAATAGCTGTGTTAATAAATGCCATATAATAAAACAAGAGGGAACATTTTTAGCCAGGTCCAAAGCTATGTCAAAAATGCATTTGATTAATGAAGTCCATTTCTGGCTGAATGGGACTTTTATAATCAACTGACAGTCCATCTGTGTCCTATTCTTGATGGGCAAGTATTTGCAGCTCAGCTTTTTAGGATATATCTTACAAGATGTGCTCTCTGGTTGGTCTTTGTCATAAAAGGCTTGGTGGGACTTGCTAGAGGCCACTTGCAGCCTTTCATCCCCTTTGGATATGAGAACAACATGGGAAGTCACCCAGCAGCTGATGCAAGGTGAGTGCAAAGGCTCCCTCCACCAGGACATCATTCAAGCATCAGAAGAAATACAGGCTACACCAAAGTAATGAGATACCTTTTCCTTTTCAGTATGAGGAAATAGTATTCCCAGAACCACCCACAGAGTGCATCTGGTGCTGCCATTTACCCAGTCTGACACCTCTTGCTTGAAACACAGGGAACTCTGGGGCAACTCCCCTGTGTAGCAGCACTGGGGCCCTTGGATCTCTGTGATGAAACCATCACAAGTGAACTGGAGACACACTGACTCTCCTACCACAGGGGTTTGTTGTCCTCCCTTACAAAAGAACCTATAAGCACACTCAGCATCATTCACATCCCCATTTTTTTCTGTTTCCATATGATAATATCAGATGCATAACTGTCCCAAAGCTAACTTTCATCCACACAGGGACTGCTGCCCTGCCTTTACATGGTCAGAGTCATTATCACGTTGTAGCACATTTCTAATCTGACAGCCACAATTTCACCAACCTGCAAGAGTGCCAATTCCTCTAGTCTTAAGTTATACTTGGAATTGCCAGGGTGGGATAGGGATGCAACTTACAGCAAATGGACAGCAGGTCTTGGATTTAGAAACATCACAGAATAGTTTGGCTTGGAAGAGACCTTAAAGATCATCTTGTTCCTGCCATGGGCAGGGACACCTCCCACTCTCCCAGGTGGCTCCAACCTGACCTTGGACACTTCCAGGGATGGGGCAGCCACAGCTTCTCTGGGCAACCTGTGCCAGGGCCTCCCCACCCCCACAGTCAAGAATTTCTTCCTAATATCTAGTTTGAACCTAAAACTCCCAACTTGTTAAATCAATTGGACTCGATGAACCTCATGATTCCTTTTCAACACAGACTATTCTGTGTCCTATGAATTTTAACAGGGAGAATGCATGGAAAGCAGGTTTATGATGTCAATACATAACTTGTATTCCACAGTCATCTCTTTTCAGGAGGTTGAGTTGCACAACCTGTCCTGTGATACAAGAATCATCCAAACTGTGTTGTCCTGCAGGCAGCGAACGGTGTGTGGAGGAGCTTGTTCAGTGCTTGTGCTAAATTTCCATGTGTTGGCCAGATGCTTTTCTTGGAGCACCAGTGAATCGGTGCTGCTGTGATCTGCTAATTGTTTTGACACCATGGGAGTTGAAAAGTGCTGGTGAACACTTGGCTCCACTGAAATGTGTGTTTTAGTTAAATGACCCCAGGGATGATCAGAGTCAATTTTCCTGCGTCTGTCTGCTGCCCTGGTGCTTGGGGTGGTTCTGGTCAGTGCTATAGAAAACAAGAGTGTGTTTAGTTAGTTCTCTCTGTGTAGCACACGAAGAATAGGAGAGCCTGTTCAAAGCCAGAGGCTCCTGCTTAAGGAGCCACTTAAACACAAGCCCTAATCAGGACAACACTCGAGTGGATCCCTGCTTATCTGTAAGCACGTGCTTGAGTTTCACTAGTCTGCATGGGGTTCACACCCAGGTTTAAGTGTCAGCACATGCTGAAGTGCTTTTCCAAGATCTTTTCCAGAACCACAACCTAAGTGAGAAAAATGAGTGTGTCATTTAACCACATCTGAATATATTGCTGCTGCCTTTGCAACTGGGAGGAAATCCTGACGAACTTCATTTCCCTGAAGGTCTGATAAATTATTTTCCACTTTTCCCTCTGCTCTTTCCACAGATACCCAAGGAAGCAGAGGACTTTTGCTGTGGAAGACAACCTTCCTTGCTCCTTCAGGTGCTGGATGAAGGACAGAAGAATGTTGGCTTTTGGAAAGAATTTGTTTCAGACTCATCCATTAAAATCAGTGTGTTGTTACTTCCATGGTTGACTTGTAACGACTCCCAGGAGTTTCTCTCCCAGAAGTGAGGTCAAATGTATTGACTTTTCTTTCTTTCCTCGCAGCTTTTCAACACTGGACAAATGATTGTTTTGATAATTAAACCTTCACAAATGGAAGGCACGGTGATCATAAGGAAGGGCTCTGACTCTACCCACACTTGATGAACTTGCAGCCTGTTGGGGAGTGAATATTCTTCATGAGAGGAAAAGCACTAATTAGGGATATTTTCAGTTTAAAGACAAAAAGGGAGAATTAATGAAATTACCCAGCCTAGTGTGCTGCCCTGTTTTGACTCTTGCTGGGCTACTTTTTGCAGTAGTCAGAATCAGCTGTTTCTTACACTGGATAAGGATGACATTGTACAATTAGCACGTGGAGAAGTCTTCCACATGATCAAGAAAATGAACTGCAGATTAGAGTGAATTAACATCAGAGAGAGATACTACAGTGAAGAGTGGAGAAAACAAGGACCTAGAAGGGATAGTGCTTCTTACGGTGGCAATGTGTGTATCAACAAATTACAGAAATGGAAGTTAGGAAGAACTTCCCTTCCAGTGCAGCTGTGAAAAACCTGGATGCAGCCATGGCAGGCAGAATCCAGATGTGTGTTATCATAGGACCCCAGACTATTTTGCATGAAGGTGAAGTGCAAGAAGTTCCCTTTCTGCTCCTGCCTTTGTCACTGTGCCTTGGCAGAGCAAGGTTAGGTCAGCCCAGCATGGGCAAGTGCTCAGGTACTGTGTGTGTGCACTGAGAGTCCACAGAAACCATGTGCACTGGGAGACTGGTCCTCCCACCTGCCTTGCGACATCAGTGTAGCTCTTTTCAGTCCTGTTTCCAGTCTACGAACCATGGGAATTTTCCACATCTGTGTGGTCAACAGTCCAGACCCTCTCTGTGTCCTTGCATCCCTCTCTGGAGCTGCCTGAAGCCATCAGTGTCCCTGGGAGGGCTTGGCTGGAGGACAGAGCAGGTCCTTCAGCTCCTCTTAGCCATAGATCCCTGCTTTCAAGTGCTGAGATAGAAACACCTTCACCCAGCAGCTGCAGGCAGGACTCACCACAAATTAGGAGCACAGCCACCCTGAAAAGGCAGCCCCATTTGCTGAATCCCAGCCCAATCTCCTCAGCTTCTCTCTCCGCTAGCACATCAGCACAAGCCCTCACTGTGTCCCCTCACTGAGGTGTCCAGGTCTCACCCCTTCATCCATGACAACCACATCTCAGCCACCCTCCATCCAAAGCTGTTTGTCAGAGTCCCACAGGCCGGGAAATCCCCTCTTCCCTTTCCAGGACGGCTACCTCCTCCTGCAGAGACTTAACCTTTTATTACCCCATCCATCATCCTAATTAGGCTTCTCAAGTGAGGGTTACCTGACCAAGAAGATTTGTTTCAACCTCCTGGTCCAGGTAGTGGTGGAAAATCTGCTCAACCACAGTGATCCTGAGGCATTTATCACCGCTCTCCTTACATGGTCTGGAAGTTGAAAGTGAAAAAAAAAAGTGGACTAGACCCAAGATGTCCTTTTTTTTTTTTTTAATCTCTAGTAGTGACTGTAGTTCATTACTGGAAGAATTTTCAAAAGTTAGGGTAGATATTCCATCGCAGGAATTTTTGAGATCCAAATGGGATGCTTTTTCATGCTGTGGCTCAAACAGGAATGAGTCCAGAGAAGTCCTGGATGATCATATTGATCCTTTGATGTTTATGAGACCACATCAGTACTGACCATGAGGAGGATGTACCAATCTGGATTTGAATCCAGGAGATGGGCTCTGAAGTTGTGAGATGCAGCTGCAGGAGGCCTCCAGAGGCAGAGACTCAAAGGACACATGGCAGAAGAACACCATCTGTTCAGCACTTGGACTTCCATAAGTTGATGGGGGTATCTCCAGACCCTTGGAACCAGATGGGTTTCTGGACATCCCACATGCCAGCAGCAATGATGCTAATTAGCGTTTTTAAATATGCCAACAAGCCTCTTGCTCTTAGGCCTATCTGTCATTAATATTCACCAATTTACTTCATCTCTTTCTTTTCAGCAGGTTAAAAAGGCAAAGCATTTTCTTCCCAGACCCAAACAGACTTCGTGTCTTGCTCTGCCTCACATTTCCCACAGTTTTTGGGTTTCTAGTCCCTAATTTCATCAGGAACTAGTGAAAGCCTGATGTTATTGCCTGAGAGTAGGAAGAATTGAAACATAGAGCTGTGGGAGGGGGATGACTCAGGGGCTGGTTTACCAGTAATTTCAGTAAACACGTGTTTACAGACACTCCTTTCAACCTGTGGGTTTTCTTGGCATGATGGAAGGTGACATGAAATGAAAGAGTCTCAGTTGAACAGGAAGAGAACCAAGATCTCTTCTGATGCAGGAGCAGATTAAAAGAAAGTGCCCACATTGTCCAAGCAGGATATCATTTACAGGGAGAGCAAACTGCTCTAAATGAATGAGAACACCTTGTTCTGCATGAATCACACCTCTGTTTCTGCATTGGTCCAATCCCATGGAAACATTTTTCCTTAAAGACCTCTTGACACTGTCACTAGCTCTGCAGATTGCTCGTGTTTTGTACAAGGGAAAAGTCACTTTTGGAGGAGCAGTTAGGTGAAAGTAGATAGACTTCTCTGCGCTGAGGAATAACTTCTCATAAATCTGCTGGAGCACATTCATTTGTCTTGCAAGCTCTCCTCGAGCACCCTGTATCTCTGCTCATCAAGGTCACATCTGTTTAAATGTGCACAGGGAGGCTGAGCCAGTCACTGGGGAAACACTGATTTGTGAAGCTGTATTGCAACAGCCTGAGCAATTAGTATGATCAAAAGATCCCATTTCATGTCATTATTATAGACCTTGTAAGATTTATTTTCATTACCTACGACCTCAAAGATGCAAGGGGCAGCAGCAGCTTTAGGGTACAGCTGCAGGTGGGAGAACCCTCTCTTGACCCACCTGCCTACATGCCCCCAAATGAAGAGCAGCCCTGAGAGCCCATGGCAGGAGCTGAAGGATATTTCAGTGAAGGCTCGAGGTCTCTATTGTTAGTTTTCAGCTGAAGCATAGGATTACAGGCCACGGCTTCAGGACAGCTGCTCTTGCATGGACCAAGGAGAGGGAAACACACCACCATGAAACCTAGTTATGGCTGGGATCCTGATCATCTTCTCTCTGACTTTATTTTCAAATTGGAGCAAGTGTTACTCCAGCAAAAGGTCTGGCTTTGAGATGATGAAGAGCCTTCTCAGCCCCTTCACTCTCCTGCATGACTGCGAGGAATGCCATTCTCTGGGAGACCTGCACAGAACAACGTCTACCTTTTGCCCAGTGAAAAATGCTCTTGGCAAAATAAATCTAAGAAATTTAACATTTTGCTATCCTTGTTCTAAGTATCAGCCCCATCTTGTGAATGGTCCAGCACCTCCTTTCACCCTCAAGACTTGTCTGGCCCCCTCTTTCTCCAAGCTAAGCAATCTGACTGAAATATGGAAGCAGACAGAGAGAAGTGTAGTTTGCATTCATTCATTGCTTATGTACAGGCTGTCAGAACTAATGAAATTTTATAACAGACGGGCAGCAATCAGCTTCTTGGTATTATTTATCTTTCTCACTCCTGGCTCTACAACCCGGGTAATTCTTCATTCATCTTTAAAAATGCCAAGATGACTAAGCACAGGACCCACCTACCCAGAAAACTAACAACTTGTGTGACTGCGAGGAGATAATTAATAATCACCTGACTCGAGTGATGAGTGACTGCCAGGCAAATTCTCATTGATTTCCCTCAGCCCACTTCCTCTCTCCCACTGAGCTTCCCCAAACTTCAAACACATCCATTACTGAGGATTTTCCCCCCTCCCTCTCCTGCCATCTCTCCTCAAACTACAACAGATGTTTGCAAAGACATTCCCGGGCTGGAGGCACTCATGGATGGCGCTGTGGGCACAGGCTGCCTCGCACGGCCCCCGATTTGCATCATTTATCCTGAAAGGTGCCAGCAAGGCTTGACAGATTCATTTGTAAGAGCTTTGTAGGAGATGATGCAAACTGATGCAAAACATATGAGTGACGCTGGCTTCATTTGCCACCTGTTAATGGCAGGAGACAGCAGGAGGGGGAAAGGAGGGAATGTAAATCTGTGCCTTCACCAAAACAGCCCCCTCTGGTGACACAGCGACAGTTGCCCATGGTTGATGTGCTCAGGAGGGGCTTAACAGAAGAAGAAGAGAAGGAACCCAAAAATTAACACTTTTGCCTCCAAATGGAAGGATGCACCTTTGTGATACAGCAATACTCGGTGTGTGTTCCAGGCTTTGTTCCAGGGCTGGAATGTAGAACTGGGATCTTCCAGAGCATTCAGCACTCTATCACACTTCCCTACATCAGTCTCCAATTACTTTACTTTCAGGTGGCAACATACCAAACTAACACTATCTGTAAAGTTACTCCTTAAAATATCATCTTTAGGCATCAGAGCTGAAATGAATGAGGCTTTCAGCTTCCCTGTGAGCTGTGGGTCCAGGCTGTCTGCAGGCTTGGGTGAGCAGGCCTGCCTTCGTTAGAGCTGGTTCATGTCCAGCCAGCAACACCAGCATTCTTTATTTTATTCCAAATGGAGATTTCAACCACTGATTTTGGATTACATATTCAAAGTCAGTCTTATGTAGTCCCCAGCAGTGAAGAAAGTTGTGATAAGACAGCAGAAATGTTCTTCTATTTGTAGCTCCTGTATGTGTTTGCAATAGCTCTGGTTGTTCTGTAAAAGGGGTTATGATGCTTCAGACGTTCACATGGGTGAAAGAAAATAACCCAAACAGCTGCCTCCACTTAACCACTAGACTTTTCAGAGAATTTTGGGAAGGAGAAGAATCTGGGACTTCAGAAACCGAGCCAGCCTGTTTTGAGGTAGCTGTGAAAGAGAAAGAAAAATCCCAAACCAAAACAGCCTACCAAGGAAAGGTGCTAACTCTGCCTCTAGAGATCATACAAAGATGGGAAAAGCTATGGAAATAGCTTTATGGAGGGAATGTGCTCGCTATAAAGAGACACTGAAGAACAAGTCTGCCTCTGCTTTTCGTGTGGTGATATCTGAAAAGCAGTCTCTGTGCTCCTGATAGACCAGTTGAATGAGAGAGATTAGAAGAAAATTTTAAATGAGAAGGATAAATCTGGATCTGCACATCTTGTCTCCTCTCATCTGAAATTGTCTGTGAATCAGTCCCACCAGTACAAGGTGTGTTGTAGATCCTGCTGCTCACAGGACAGCACTAGAGATTCCCCCTCCAGATGGTTCTCTCCTTTTACAAAACTTGCACTATCTGTTTTTCCTGTGGTTCTGGGATCACGGCAATAACCTGCTGACAGGATGCAAATAAGAATCTTGAGCGAGCCTTATCTTTAAGATTACTTTCAATTAACTTTAACTTGGAAACAAAGTAACAGACTTAATTACAGGGCTCAGCTCCATTTGAGCTCTCCACCAATGTCATGCAGGTGATGGAGATTCATCACACTATCTATGAATAAGCAAATAATTTAAATCCCAAAGCCAAACACTAACTGAGATACAGAGTCACGATGGCACATCTGCAATACTTTAAATGAGATTTCTTCTGTGGCTTCTGCCTGTTTAGAGGACACATCTTTCCTCTTTCTCATTATTTACCAAAAACGGAAGACTCTGGGCACCCTGGGGTGCCTTCCCTGTGTGCAGTGACCAGGGCACCCCTTTCCTGCTTCACCCATCCTGTTGTGCCCTGCTGAGCACTGAGCTGTGGCAGAACGCCACTGGCTCTGGAGTTAGAGCACCTGAGCATCCCCTTTTATTTGAATTTTTGCTTCTTGGGAGCTGCAGTGGGAGAGTTGGATGACTGACAGGCTGACCTGCAGGGAAGGAAGGCTGGAGAAGTGAAAATCCCCAGAAAAAGGATACTTTTATCCCTTCTTCCCCCTAGATCAGTGGATGATGGATCTTATGGCTGCAGTCCCACGATTATTATATTCTCTTAGGAAAAAGTCACTTCTCCAAAGCAGGCCCTGTTGCAGTGAACTCAAGCCAGGAGCAAGGAAGGGCAAGAGCCTGACCTTGCTTCAGTGTTGTGTAATTTGGGGGAGCCTCATTCAACCAGGCAGGCTGGGATGCAGCTGCATCAGGAAGAGGGGAGAGGGAAATAATTTCTTCTTGAGATCTGAAAACACCATTGGCTGTTTGCTTGGTTGTTGGTGTGCTCCTGGGCTTTGTGCCTTTTCTTCTCCACCTCAGCCTGGACACAACTTTGCTCTTGGTTGCTGAAGGATTTGTACCTGATTGTAAGGCTGCAGTCTGCTTCCCCTCTGCTTCCCCTCAGCTACCTCAGCTACAAGGGGTTGTTGCTCTGCTCCCACCTGAGCTTAAACAGCACCTGAAGTTGGGAGAATTTCAAAGCCCCTTCCACAGGTTAAAGAATGCAGGGGATCCCTTTGAGGCTGTCCTGCCTCAAGGTTTCACTTTTTTTTCCCCTCTGCTCAGTAAAACAAAATAGAAAATCTGGAAAATCTTTTGAGAATGGGAGATTTCTGCCTTTTCTTTCAGCCAATGGAACGACACAAACAGAGCTCAGACTTCTTCCCTCTCCCAGGAACGAGTTACTGTCTCCTGTCCCAGCTTCCAGGGGAAGATGTGGTGGTGCTACAGAATTTCCCAGATCCCAGGGACATTGCAAAGGAGAAAGACACACTAAGAGTAGCCAAAATCAGGCTTGTGCTTCTCCATCACCCCAGTGCTCTTGGGGCAGAGTGGGGAACATGTGGGACCTGCACAGGGGTCTTTTTTCAGAGCTTGGAGAGAGAATCCCCAAGCTCAGGGTGTCCCCTACTGCCCTGATCTGAGCAGATGTTACCTGTTCAGACAGGGATGATGACATTTCTGAGGAAACCAGTACAGACTCCCACTTGAGGATCTAATTTAATGAGCAGCCTCCAATTGACTGTAATGGGTCTGGTCTCTATCACAAGCAAGTAATCTGAGTCTGGATCTAATACAAGTGTCTTCAGCACATTTTGTTTTGAATTCTATTTCCAGGAGAGACTAGTAGGTAGGGAAAGCTAGTAGTTTGCCCTATACTTAAGAGCAGTTCATCTGCTTCTTTCCAGTGTGAACTTCCAATCAAGTCCCCTTGTCCTTGTGCCGTGCCAGCCCAATCACACCTTGCTGCCCCTGTGTGCCTCAGCTGAGTTCACCCCTAAAATCACAGGCCCCAATAAGGCAACCAGCCAAGAGACCAGACACCCATCCCACTGCCAGTGTCCACAGGCCTTCCCTGGCTCACCAGCACTCACAGCCCCCCATTTCTCTGCCAGCTCCCCTCCCACAGCCCTGTCACGGACAGAGATAATCCCAGGAGGGCACAAGGATAACCAGGACAGCCAGTCTGAAGGATGGGTTTGGGGAGCAAGGACTTTTGTGACTCATCCTAATTGGCCATGTGGACTAAACAGCAGATCCTGGTTGCCTGTGCTTTAATTTTCTAATTGAAATTTCATGGAAAAGCTGCACCTTTCTGATTAGTCACCCCAGCATGAACACTCTGTCTATACACAGACATCTGCCCTCCGGACTAACCTTTCTAGAAGCTGTATCAACAAAGTAATGCTAATAAAAATATCCATCTGTGCTTAAAGATAAACAAAGCATTAATACACCAAACTGCGGCTTAGATTATATTAGAGTCAGCTTTAATGATATTACACATCTGTTAGGATGTATTTCCCACCCGGGCCATCTCTCTCTTGCTTTTTTAAATATCTTTGCATGAAAAAATGTGAGAGCATTTCCCTGGGAGCCCTTTGCGTGCGTCACACTTGCAACCAGCCCTGCTCCAAAAGCCCCTTTCCCTGAGACACCCTGCTGGGACAGGGCTGGGGGATTAGGGTCTGTAACCTAAACATTATTGTACTTTAAAGTAAATGTTCCCCCCGTTCGCTCTACTTGGGTTTCAGAGCCTCTTCAAAGGGTTGTTTTCTTCCCTTCCTTGGCAGCGGGGAAAAAATATTTCAAACCCCAGAAACCAGACACTGCTGAGCTCCTGCAGGACTGTTTGTGTGCCTGGATGTACACAGGAAAAACGTGGTGCCCAAATCTCCCCTGGCACTGCCAGAACTGGCCTTGCTGCAAGGCTTTCCAGGTTTCCCAGGCTAGAGACACTAACCCTGGGGATTTGTTCCTGTGCAATCCCAGTGCATGGTAAGTGAGGCAGAGGGGAGATGGACACACTTCAGTTTTGGCCTCATTTATTGTAACAGCTCCCCCCAGAAATGGAGGAAAACTGATTTAATGTGTTGGGAACCTTATAACTGATCAATCTCTGACTCACAGCAGTTCTTCTAAAAGGGTGGTCTTATCCTGTTATCCATGCATGGCAAAGCTGTCTGGAAATTGAAGCCTGGAATTCATGGGATCAGGATGTAATTCTGCCTTTCCCCTTGCCTGTGCCTCCTGTCCATACATATGTAAAATGGGAAGAGGAGTCACTCCCTGTCCTCCAACCCAAAAGGAAGCTTTGCTGATGAACGATGAGTATTTTCATCCTTGCCAAGCTTTAGAGCTGGGGCTGAATAAACAACCAGAACTATCTCTGTCCTCATTGCTCTTTCAGATAAACAGCTGAAGCCCAAGTGCTAATTAGAGACAAATGTCAGATAGAGCCAAACAACAGAGCTGTAACAGGTTGCTCTGAGGACCCGTGTTCCCCTCAGGGAGGCTGCTCCCTGCTGCCTCAGTGAGGTATCCCAGCATCACAAAAGGCTTTGGAGCATTTCTCTGCTCCCAAGTAACAAGCAATAGGACAAGAAATGGCTCCAAGTTGCACAAAAGGAGATTTAGATTGGATCTTAGGAAGAACATCTTCACCAAAAGGGTTTTCAGGCACTGGAACAGGCTGCCCAGGGTGAAGTCACCGTCCCTGGAGGGATTTCGAAGATGTGCAGATGTGTGGATAACCTGAAGCAACCAGGAATTGCAGCAAATCCAATACACTGTGGAGATAGACACGTGTTTTCCTGGTTTACCTGCCAGCAAAGGAGTGCTTACATGAGCTCACTTTGGGGTGTGGAGATTTTGGCATTATCTGTTTCTGCTCTGCATTAGACAAAGTGCATTAGACAAAGTGCAGCTGTTGAGATACCTGAGGAGCTCAGTATGTGCATAGAAAGGTGCCTGAAGTATCTATGAGCTCTCCAGGAAGCAAGAGAAAGCAGGGAGCAAAATCTCCTGTTTCTGCATCGTTGCTGTTAACACAATATCTGATGTTACTTTCCCATCTGGAGAGACACCACTCATGTATTTCACTTTTAGTGTGAAACGTGGTGTCGTGGTGCTGTGTCTCAAAGGCTGCCTTTCAGAGGAGCACTCCAGAGGGGAGAAGGCATCCCACAGGAAGCGACAGATTGGAAAACCAGAGCATCCCAGCTAAAAAACCCTGAAACCAGAACACTGGTTTCCATGACAGAAAATTATATCTCTCTCATGGAGTACTATTAGCAGAGGAAATGGAGATCCTTTTGCAACATGTGGCTCACTGAAGTTCATCAGAATATTCACAAAGTCACCAACAGTGATTTCTGACCAGCTGCTGGTGGGAGAGGGTGGCAGAGCCATGAGAAGCCTGGTTGGACCATGATGGGAAGGTGGTGGGAATGAAGAAAACCACCAAAAAGCCTCATGCCACCTCAGCAAGGCTCTACTCCGTAAGCCCTGTGGGTGCTGTGGCAGGAAAGGTTTAAGATAGAGCTGGAAGGGAAAACACAACCTAAAAGCATCTCCTGCATCGTGGTTTGTAAGGCTCAGCCAGCAAACCCTCACACAGGAGAGCAGCCAAAGCTGGACCTGTGTCAGCCCTGGTCCTTCTGCAGCACGGGGACCAGTGCCTGGCTCTGCAGCTCAGGCTCCTGATAGATTGTTTAACGAGGGAGATTTTTAAAAGCTACATTTCTTCAAAGGATTAATTTGTCTTTTATGCTGCAAGCACTGACAAATACTGCTTTCCCTATCACATTCAAACACACACCATTTTAGAAGTTAATAAACCCATTTGCTGCCAAATAACTGGGTTGGTTTTCTTTCTTTCTTTCCAATTTCACTCCGTCAGGATGATAAGAGGTTTAATGTCTTTGTGGCTTCTCCTTCTTTCAGTAGTTAAATCAGGTGTAACTATCACTGCAGGGAGCAGCACTTTTTCCCTATTATTCAGCAATTATTCTCATTTCCTCAACGCCATTTCCTCCCCAGCTCATGCTGACCACAACAAACATGTTGCTGTTACTCTGTGTGATCTGAAGGACAATATTTCCATCTTCCATGGCCTCCGGAGGGCTGAGAGGACAGTTCAACCCATGAGGGCTTGTTTATCCTCTTGTAGGATGCAGCATCCTCACAGAGAGAGGATCATGTGGTGTGGAGAGAGATCTTCTGCTCCCTGAAACATGGAAGAGCTTTGGAGGAACATTTCAGCACAAGGAACCTGCTGTCCTCTCCCAGCATCAGAAATAAGGGCAAATCAGGATTTATGCTCTTGTTCTGTGAATATCTTGGATGCTTCTGGACCACTGGCAATGGCAGAGGACCAGCACCAAGGGGTGCCATTTCCATGTGAATTTGAGCCCCCAGGAAAGAATCATGGAATCCGTTAAGTTGGAAAAGACCTCTAAGACCATTGAATCCAACCATTGTCTCAACACTGTCAAGTCCACCACTAACCCATGTTCCTAAGTGTCACATTTAAATGATTTTTAAACACTTCCAAGGAAATGGTGATTCCACTACTGCTCTGGGCAGCCTGTGCAGTGCCTGACCATTCTTTCAGTGAAGAATTTTTCCCTAATATCCAATCTAAATCTCCTCTGGCACAACTTGAGGCCATTTCCTCTTGTCCTTTCTCTTGTTCCCTGGGAGCAGAGCTTGACCCTCACCTGGCTCCACCCTACTGTCGGAGAGTTGGGAAGTACAAGAAAGTTCCCCCTGAGCCTCCTTTTCTCCAGGCTGAGCCCCCCCAGCTCCTCCTCATCAGACTTGTGCTCTAGACCCTTCAACAGCTTCATTGCCCTTCCTCAGACACACTCCAGCATCTAGAGCAGTCCAAGGAAAGTGTGGAGATGGTAGAAAACAGCTGTGGGTGCTGTGTGTGCTTGTGCCACTGCCCTAAACTCTGTAGTATGAGAAGACTTGGCTCTGAAAAGCACCATATGAACTCTGTGGTTTGGTGCAAGAGGGTTTTTTTCTTTTCAGGCTTCAAAGGGAGGAGACAAAGAATGGATTTAGAATTCACATATCAATTTAAGGAAGGAGCTTCTTTCACCTTTCTACCAGCAAAATATGCAAGCATCATCTAACTCAAAGAGCTTATTGGGCCTAAACCACAGATCAACTAAGTCCACAGAAAATTTTCCATTGATTTCACTGGGTTTGATTCTGCCTCTTAGAGTAAAAAAATGTGATTAATAAGATCCAAGGAAAAAAAGATATGGTTGGAGGCAGGAAAAGGACTATAACCAAGGGCTGTAAAACTTGAGAGCCTTCTCACCACAAATGCTCAGTAACCTTAAACCAAAACCTGGCATCTGGATACAGCATCTTCCTGGAGAGCAAAATCTCAGCTTCCCAAGTCTACAATTCCCAGTTTCCCCTGCCAATTTTGTTCCAGCGTGCACAGCCTTCTCATTTTTCATGCGATGCACATGATGAATCCAGAAGCAGTAAGCTCTTTTTGCATGGTCTGAGGTTTTTTTTCTCCCAAATTCAGAGTTCTGAAGCTATTTCACTTGTCTGCTGCAAGATCACAGCCAGGCACTTGGAGCAACAAGGCGGAGTTGCATCGTAATCAAGATCTGTTCTCTTCATTTGAATGCATCAGTGCTTACACCAGGAGATTTTGACTGTAAAATATAGGCTCTTATTTATCCTTGAACTAATTTTAATCTTTCTTTTTCACTTGCCACTTTGTTGTTCACAAAGCTCGCTTTTTTTTGCTGAGGGTTTCAGCAGAATGCATTAAAGTGAAGGCAGATAACAAGACCTAATAACCCTCTTTATCGCAAAATAAATAAGTGAAAGAACAACCCTTCCATTTAGGTGTTGCAGATATAATTGAATGTTTCTTTGAAAACTCTTTGATCAATGTAACTTGTTAAACTTTTTTGCTTTTGTCTCAAATGTAGCTTCTGGTCTTTTCATGTCGGATGAAAAGCTCAGTTACTCAGCTCAGCTTTATCTCCAAGTGATTAGTGGAGGGGTTTTTGAGATGGTTTTTCTGTGCCTTGTGGGGCTTCATAACATCAGGTAAACCCTTACTCACCTGAGGTAAGGCTGGCGCTGAAAATGGGTGAGAAAGGGCATTTTGGCCTTTCTGGGATCCTAATTTCCACTTTAACTGCAGTAGTAGAATAAACCCACGTTTATTATACAAACTCCATATTGCATACACACAAAGACATAAAAGCACACTTGCCTCCAGGTCTTGGCAGCTTTACCAGGAACTAAATATTTATCCTGGCAGCATCAAAGCCTGACAATAAAAAGAATTGCTATAATATAAAATGAATACATGCTTTGTCATCTGGAGGTTGAGGCATTACCAGGAGAGAACAATCCATGGGTTCACCGTGTCCTGCACTCTGCCTTTGGCCTTTCTGACATACTGCAGGGGAAGGGGTAAGAAACTTAGAGTAGATAACTGGCTCAATGATCTGTTTAAGCAGGTTGTTAAATAAAAAGCCTGTCAAGTCAGCTTAAGATATTTCAAGATTGATTTTTAATTACTGCATTAATCAAGAGCTCTCCAATCTGTCCTAGATAAACTCAAAAGCAGAGAAACATCAGAAATAATGACTGAGGAGAACAAATCTCTGGTACTTGGGGTTTCAAGCCCAGCCCTATCACTGATGAAAACTGGCCTCTTCCAGCAAGTGTCACTGGAGTCTCTGGGTGCTACTGAGTGCACTTGGAAATAACTCCCTAAAGGCCGATGCTCATGCCATGTTGCTTTCTGGATTCATTATTTCTTTTATTAATACCTTAATTTTTCCTGCTCTCTCCCTTCTCCCTCCTTTTTTTTCTGTTTTTCCTTGTGTTCCTCAACATTCTAAATTAAAAATATATGCCCACTTATTAAAAATGTCTCAATAGCAATGTAAAAAATTATACTCATTAAAAAATACCCAAAGTTAGATTATTTTGAGTTTGGGATAAACTGGCTTTGCATACCAATAGCTGAATTTTGCACCTTTCAAGATTCTCATGCATCCTGCACAAACACTGGCATGGAGAGATAAAGAAACTTGTTTAAATTCACACACAAGGTCCAATTTGGGTGATGACCCAGCATTCTTACACCTTTCACACTGCAATCTGAACCCAGGATCACAAGCCTCTCTGACAAAAGCTCTGATCTCTACTTCAGTTGTATTTTTAGAAAGTGGTTCGGTGTTCAGGAAGGAGCCCTTTCATCCTGGGAGCTGGGATGTGATGCTTTCATGGCTCGGTGCTGGCTTGCCCATATTAATCTGCCTTTTGATGAGTAGCTCTGCCCAGAGGATGACAACTTCTTGAATAAAAACTCACTTTTGTTCCTTTCTGGAGTAAAACCAAACCTTTCTGATACACCTGCAATGGCAGGTGAGTGGTGAAATCACTGCATTCCAACCACAGAATCATGGAATCACAGAATGCTTTGGGTGGGAAGAGACCTTAAAGATCATCTCGTTTGAACCTCTGCCCTGGGCAGGGACACCTCTCACTATCCCAGGTGGCTCCAACCTGGCCTTGAACATTTCCAGGGATGGGGCAGCCACAGCTTCTCTGGGCACCCTGTGCCAGGGCCTCCTCACCCTCATAGTAAATAATTTTTTTTCCCCATATCTGATCTAATTTTTGCCTCTTTCAGTTTGAATTCTCAATTTGTATTCTCTCAGACCATTTAAAGATGCAGTTTCCTTAGATGTCCAGCTGTCTCAGGATGTGGTATTCTGGCTTGAAGCTTTTTTGCTTAATCCTTTTGCCCACAAAAAAAGTCATAATCAGTTATGTGATTTTCAAAGCCTGAATAATAAAAACTGAGATTCAATCCACTTATGGGGTTTCTTTTTTTTTGTGTATTCTCAAGAGGGACAAATCACAAGGAATAAATAACAAAAGTGATTGAGTAACTTGTAGAATTACAGTATATGATCAGTCTGACAAATTATATTGTTTGAAATAAATTTCCCTGGAGCCAGGTTTTGCTTCATTTGTGTGTCAAGCCAAATTTGAAGGTCCTTATTCTAGTTTCTCTCCTAGTTTATGCAGACAGAGAGGGTTTGAGTCAAAATTTGGCAGGGTCCAGGGAACCTGATGGAGCCCCACTGTGTTTCTGCGCTTGTTCAAAGCATCACAGAACTGTTTTCAAGCCGGAGAGTTTGAAAGCTGGCTGCCAATATTTCAATTTACAAATGGGACTTTTGTTCAACGGTTCATGATTTACATGGGATGGATCATGTTTTCTAACACGGCCCCAGTCACATGTGGTACATCTGAAAACACAACCAGTTATTTGACAGTTTCCTCTCTGCATTTGTAATGAAGCCAGTGCTGGCACTAAGTCTTCAATAGCTTTTCTTTCCAGAAATAATCACACACTTTCGCACAGTGAATGGTATTCCTGAGGCAAGTACAAAAATGAGGACAGGGGATTTCTGTATCTGGAACTGGCTGATGTGGGGCTTGGTTTGCTTTTAGGGCTTCAGTTTAGAATAGGGGCAGTGGTCTTTATAGCTTGAATTTCCTAATACTCTGCTAATACCTACAGAGTGGGATCCAAGCCTGTCAAGGACATGTTACAAGAGAGGACATCCCTGAGAGCCCACCCTGGACAGCCACACCCCCACCTCCCTTCTGCACATCACAAGGGGAGTGCCTCGGTCAGTGTCACATCTCCCTGCTCCAAGGATGTCACTCAGCAATGGGTTTTCCACTTTTAGAAATAAAACAGTTTTCTTAAGCAGCAGTTTAGCCTTGACAGTGGCCCATCCTCTGTGAGTTTTACACATTAAGGCCTGAAGGGAACAGAGACAGCAAAGCAATTCTACAGAACCAGCCACTATTGCTACGGAAGAATAGACAAGCTGGGTTGATGGAGAGGAGTAGCCAAGATTATTAAGCTGTGGTATTGCTTGTTTGCCTCCTGATTTCATGGCTGAACGTGCCTTTGCAGTGACACTCACTGCCCACGTTTCTGAGGACCACAGTGGTGGAGCCAAGACCTTGTCACGGTTCCTGCAGCATCGCTGACACAAACACAGGGCTCCTTCTAGACTCTGGAAAGCAGAAACGTGGCTGGTTTGTGCCTCTCTCAGTTGTTTCTTCTTAAAAGGAGAACACAGTCAGTACTATTAAGCATGGCCTGCCAGGAAAGCAGATGCTTCCAGGCAAGTCCTCAGATTTGTATTCTCATCAGAATAATCTCCAAAATTTTCCTCAGCCCCAAGTTGTGTTCCTTGAAGACAAACAACGACCAGAGGAGTTGAAGCCTCTTCCTCGAGAGGATGATCAGACTCTAGGATTTCATCTTGGTCTGCTGAGCTTTTAAAACAACCACAGAAATACTCCTGTCACTGCAGAATATGCAGAATAACTGAGGTGGCTTTAGGAAGTGAAGTTGGGAGCATGACTGTGACCAGCTCACTCTGCAAATATGTAGCTTTTTTTGCTGAAGGGACAAAATTACCAGAATTTTACCCCAAAATATTCCAGTCCTTTCATGCCTTCTTCCTAGGTCTTCCAGAGCATGGAGGAGCAAGTGGGCTTTGGGGAGAAACCCAGGGGGGTTCTGCCTTCAGAAAGGAATTTGCAGAGCAATTTTCCTGCATTGAGACAGCACATCTCAGGGAACTCTACTCAGTTATCCCCTTATAGCTGCACAAATATCACATGAAGTCAGAGAAAGAGATTTAAAAAACAAAACAAATCATTCCAGACCTCATTTCAGCAGTCACTCTTTTGCATAAACAACTGCCACATATATTAGTTGTATGAATGGCTCTGAAGTCTCAGCTTTACACACCTGCCATGGCCTTGATTTAGTGTGTAGCAAAAGTCCACATGTGCCTTCCCAAACCTCAGTGTCATTCCATGGAGCAATGGGGGGGTTGTGCCCAGATGGCTGCAGAAAACTCAGCACTGCCATGAGCAGCCCCTCTGCCACCACTGCAGGGAGGGATTGGTCTGGGGTAACCTGTCTGCCCATCTCCCACTCCATAGCATAGGAAATATAGAGATATAACCCTAAAATATAAACCCTAGCCCTCTGCTGCAACACCTGGCAAAGTTCAAGTTCAATCCAGCTCCTTGAGTTCCTCCAGTCATGGGTGCCTCCAGTGCCACTAATGCCAATGGGGAAAATATTTGACGCTGACTCCAAAGGCAGTTCCAGCTGAGAGCAGGAGGGTGTCCCAGCTGTGTCAGTCCATGGTCCTGGCTAGCCAGGGGCAAGTGGACCTGGCTTTCATTCTGCTGGTGGTTTAAGATGTTAAATGACTTGTCAAAGGCACTGGCCAAGCCAGGGATCCTGACCCATGGGACACAACCTTCCTGATGAGGGCAGAAGAAAAGCTGCAGCCCCTGTACAGGTGCTCCTGCAGTGCTGAAGGTCCTCATGGAGCACAAGTTCAGCTGCCAGAGCCACGGACCCTTGGCAATCTGCAGGATGCCATCCAGGATCCATCAGTCGGAGAGCTGAGAGTGGCTTTGGGAAGGAAGTTAATAATTTGCCCTGATTATGTTTTCCTGCTTTCCTGATCAGCACTGGACCTTAGTGACTTGTGAATCCAAGATCTGAAGTGCTCTGCTGTGCCTCACCACAGCTCCAGGAGAGTGGCCCAAGAGAGCACAGCCAGTGAGGGATGAGTCTGTACCCTGAGAACTGTCAGAGGCATTAGCTGCCCCAGTGCTGCACTGAGTGAGGAGTTTGGATTGCTGAAAATGTCATGGCTATTTGTTCTTCCTAGCAGCAGCCTCGTTACCTGTACCAGGAGATGCTGTAAGACACGAGCAGGCCTGTGAGACAGCAAATCACAGCACCAGAGATCCAGGAGGCAGCAGCTGGAGAAATGCAAAGGAGAAATAAAATGAAACAATTGTTGGAGCTAATTGATCACTAAGAAACATTAACAAAAAGCTCAGGCTCAAGCAGTATTTTGACCAAGGTGATGCTAAAAAACTCCAAACTGGAGTTCAACAGAGAGTATCACAATGTCAGAAGAGGCTATTAAAATGGTCTGTGAAGTCCCACAGCCTGCCACACACTGCTCTCTCCTTTCTGTGAATGCTCTGCTCATGAATAATGCAGACTTGAAGAGATTCCTGACACAAACTGGGCTCACAGCTCCATCCCACCACAATGCCTCTGCCTGGCCTCAGGGAGATGTCTTGAGATCTCAGACTGTCCCCAGAAGTTTGAGTCCTTGCCTTTATGCCGTGACCATCATGTTCCTACTAATAAGTGAGAAGGATAAATAGTGAAGTTTTGAGGCTGGTAACTTTTTTACAGGCAGAGAGAATTGCTGAGAAATGGATGGATTAGACAGAGACAGCAAGAACTTCCTGGCTTTTTTAGTACTGATGTGAATTACAGATTTTTACCTAGGAGATGTGTTATTATGGACCATCTTCTGATACAAAAGAAAACTCTGGGAGTACAATCTGTTTCAGTGCATTAAACAAATCCTTTCTCACATAATTGTATTTGAGCTGCTCTGAAATGAAATACCAGGAAGAAAAATCAATTTGGGTCATTTTTGCCCAAGCTGAAATGTTTTTGTTAAAAGAAACATAAATGGAAGCAAATCTAACACTTAAAAATCTTTGTCAAGTGAAGTTTTGGAGTATTTCACTTCCAAATGGAATATTTTAACTTTTTCTTTGGTGTTGACCAGAGGTTTTTGTTGCCAAACCTGGTGCAAGCTCTCAGAGAAATGTTTTTGGCTTAAATCTGCCTTAAGCAGCAAATCTCAGGTTTAGAATATGACTTGGCCAACGAGCAGCAAGTGGATTCTTCTTGGATGTGAACAGCTCGGCACCCTGTGAGCATCAGTGCTGCTCCAGGGCCGGGCCCCTTGGGTTCCCTCCTTGCTTTCCACATGAAATCTGCACCACAGGAATGCTTTTTTTCCAGGCAAGAATCAATTCAACCACCTCTCTGTCAAAACTCTTTCCAAATCAAACTTTCTTCTTCAAGGCTTGTGAACTTTTAGCAGCATTGGTTTTACAGGCTTCTGGGTTTAAGCACATGCATTTCTTGAACTGCCCTGCTCCATCAAAATCTGACAACTAGAAATGACAGGAGGGCCCTTCAAATATTTTTCTAGTTAATCCTAAGCACAGACTAACGGTGCAGGGAAGAGGAAGAGGTATTTGCAAGAGTAGGAGGTCAGTGGAGTTTTAGTTAACACAGTTATGGAATGTGTCATCTGCATGGAATCAGTGAGGTCTCAGCTTAGAATCATAGAGCAGAACCACAGAATGGTGATTCCATCTCTCATCAATTTAGGATGTCAGGGGGGCTGTGTCAAAGGCTTTACAGAAGTCCAGATAAATGACATCTGTAGCCCTTCCCTTATTCACTGATGGAGTGACTCCATCAGAGAAGGCCCCTGTGTTGGTCAGACAGGACTTGCCCCTGGTGAAGCCGTGCTGGTTGTCTTGAATCACCTCCCAGCCCTCCCTGTGCCTCTGCAGAGCTTCTCCAAGGGTCTATTCCATGTTTTTCCCAGGCACAGAGGTGAGGCTGACAGGTTGGGTAGTTCCCAGGGCCTTCCTTTCCACCCTTTTTAAAGATGGGGACAATGTTTCCCCTTTTCCAGTCCCCTGGTATTTCTCCTGACTACCAAGACTTTTCAAATATCATGGAGAATGTCTTGGCAACTCCATCAGCCCATTCCCTCAGGACTCTGGAATGCATCTCATTGAGTCCCACAGGCTGATGTACGTTCAGGTGGCTCAGGTGGTCACAAACCTGATGTTCACTTACAGGGAGAGGGACTATGCTCCCACAGCCCATCCTGCTGTCCATCCACTAAAGAGGTTTTGGGACAGTAAAGATTGAGAAAAAAGTTGCTCAGCCTTCTTCTCATCCATTGTCATCAGCTTTCCAGCCTTGCTTATAAGGACAAATGCACCTTCTTTGACCTCCCTTTTCTGGCTGACAAACCTGTAGTAACCTTTCTTTTATTCTTTGTATCTCTTGCCAAGTTAAGCTCCAGCTTTTCCTTGACCTTCTTCACCCCATCTCTATACAACCAAACTGCCTCAACCGCTTTTGAGCATCTACCTGAGATAGCGACTCATCCAGAAACATCCAGAGCACAAACAACTCGAAACCTAACACGAGATATCCTTTGAATGGTGCAAAGCCTTTACATCATCTCCTTGCTGGCTGAGCTGCCCAGGCAGCCTTTCTCACCAGCTCCAATACAGTGAAAACTATTTAATAAAATGAAAACCAAAAGCTTCAAGTTAAAAAAACCCTTTTTGACTACTGAAGTAATGATTTGACACTAACCAAATACAAATGCACAGATAGATTAGTATCAGCTAATGGTCTGTTCCAAAGGCTGCTGAAATCAAAGTCAGCCTCCCCTTTCATCTCAGTATTTTCATTAGGTCAAGTTCCAAGTTTACAAATCATATACTGCAACAAAAGATGTTTCACAACACACATCCACCCATATGAAAGAAACTTATGTCTAGAAAGACTTTTTTTTTTTCTTGATGTCTCAAAGTTTTTCTGTAGACATTATTGTGCTGGTCTGAGTTTGGGCAGTTCACCTGAGGAGGAAGAACATTGTTGGTCCTTCAAGACGGACCCAACTGAAGAACCATATCTACTCTGGTATGTACCGTGTAATATGTACTGCTCCCTGGAGCTGACTATAATGTTCACTCCTTTTCTAGCTCTTACCAGTCAATACTGTATAGATAAACTCTCTTGAGCAGTGTTTGCAATTACAAACACTTGCTAAATTACATTTAAACTGACTTTTCCAGCCTGCCATCCCCTGATCATCCGGTGTTCAGCTTTGTGCAGGACCAGGGATTTCTCCCTCCTGGCAATTAGTGATAGTTGAGGTCCAAGTGTCTAAGCCAGGATGAGATCCTATCCCTGCCCATCCCTGGGAGTTTGCAAAGGACCATAGCACTGGGCAGCTACAACCAGATGGGTTCTCCTCTCATCCTCAGTCAGTCCTGCCAGGAATCACAGCAAAAACAGGGCTTTGAGGAGTGCATGAGAGTGTCATGTGAATATTTTACCAACTTAATAAATGGCTCAACAGCAGAACATCTGAGTGATGGAAGGTGGTGTCATGGTCCCTCCATCTGCCATGGCAGCTGGATGTTGGAAGTAGAGAAGAAACCAGAAATTACCTCAAATCTTTTCATCTTTCATTAAAGTTCGAGGCACACTGGGCACCTACATCTTGTCTCTGGTTTGGAGGAGAGACACACAACTCTGCTGATTAATGCAGCCAGTCTGACTCAGCAGAGACCACAGAAACACAGGCTCCCAATGCAGGATTTCTGTTGACAGCACAGGGCAGATGGGCAACACAGCCGTTGCTTTGGAGCTGGTGGCTGTGATAAACATCTTTGAAAATCTTCAACAATACTCCCAGTCTAATTACTTATCACCTTCCTGGGTGGCTTCAAAGTTTCCAGAGTGAGCCTACATGTAGGTAAAAAGGTTAAGAGGGTGGTATACATCACCACTAAGGAGCTGATGCAGTCAGGATTTTGGTGTGGGAGCTCAGAGAGAGGAGCAAGGGCTCCTTCCTACAGGCTGGGATGGTAGAAAATGCCCAAATTTTGAATGTACATCTCTCCTCCTGCCTACTTTGAGGTGGATGCTGCAAGTGTTTTACTAAGACTGTTGTAAAACAAGAGCTCTCCTATATGAAAAACAAAAAAATCATGTTCTGATTCTTCCTCTGAACTCTCTGAACTTCTCTCTGGAAGCAAAGCCTGCTATCAAATGGGGAAAAAAGAAAAATTGTAATTCAATCTGAAATAGATACAATTCTGATGTGATTTCTTGGGGTTTTGAAGTCAAAGATGAAAAGAAAAATGTCTTTCCGTGAAATTGGAAGTGCCAGTTGTTAAGGGTTTGTTTAAAGAAAATTTGAAGTTACACTTTTCTAGTCTGCAGCATCTAAAAAACAAACCAAAGCCACAACTCAAGACATGAAGGTGAATCAGGCTGAAATTACTGCAGTGCTGGAAACCCATCAGTGCAGTTCTTAGGTTTCAAATAAGAATCTGAAAATATTCTATGACAAATGTTCACTAATAAGAGAAATTTTTTTGCTGTTTCCTGTTCCCTCAAATATCTTCACGAACCCAGTCCCCAGTTCATGAAAAGGACTGTTTCTCAGATAGTGCTTGCAACAAGCATAGAATAGTTCATACCCACCTGAATTCATTACTTCTGAAATCCTGGCTTTTTATTTTGTATTACAATTCACTCCTTACGCCCCAGGAATCCTCAATCACAGGTAATAGGTATTTAAGCAGTTTCCAGCATGACTGCAGACTAAAACGTGACAAACATTTTCAATCTGTCAACTTTTTCACAATCTACTGCTTTTCTTAATATCCAGGACAATAAAATGAGCTGCAGCCTCTCAGAAACCTCCATTTCCATTTTGTGAAACAATTTGAGGTTTTTGCAAATTGTTTTCACTCGGATGCAAAAAATGAAACCAGGAGCTACAGGAGGTTTTGGTTGAGAGGCAGCTGAGCCCCTTTCACAGCCCTTTTTAGAGCAGAGCCCCTGTCCCCACTTTGCCTGTTTGTCATGCAGGCAACGTCCTGACCCAGGGGTTCAGTCTCTATTACACCACAACAACAGTTTCATTTTCCTCCAGAAGCAAAGCAATTTCAAAGCCTTGAAATGTTTCTAATTACGTCTGTTGTTTATGAGTGTTACATGATCACTAGAGTATATATAAAGAATACTTGCAGTTTCCAGAAGTTTTTGAACTTTGGCCAGAATTTTATCCAAAAGCTCACACTACAACCCCTTTCCTTATCCAGCTACACAGTTTTTCTAAGCATCACCTGATGGACTTGAGTTTCATCATCCTGAAGCTCTGAAATAGAGGATTTTTGCATAATACTTTAGTTGTGATTGGAAAAAAACCACCCCTCTGGTCAAAATATTTCAGCCAGATCTAATTTATTATCCACTGTAAATGCCCGTGGAGTGAACTCATCCTTCTTATTTGCCAAACTACTGACCCAATCACTTTTTGTGCTGCTGGATCAATTTTAGTTTAAATTGCTTTTGTCTGCATAAATTACACCCCTTTGTGAACATGAGGGTTTCTGCCTCTATCTACATGGCGCTTGCAGCATTTGAAAAGTTGATCCTTTAGTTTCAGAAATCTCTGGGGAAATAAGGTATTTTAGAGATGCAATTCAAGGTCCCAATCCTTTAAACGTTACCCCATCTGCTGCATTGGAGGTTATTAGTCCCACTGAAATCGGAAGGAATATTCACATGAGCGAAGCTGGAGAGATATGATTAATGTCCACACGATCAGGGCACAGATGCATCATGTGTTTGGGTGCAAAAGAAATTGGATGCTGCATTTGTAGTCAGCAGAACTCAAGAGTTGGACTCAGTGATCCTTGTGGGTCCCTTCCAAACCGGAATACTCAGTGAAATCTGTAAAAACATGGCTGCAAATGGAAAGCAGGGAGGTTCATACAAGGGATCTAACTATGGCCCTCTTGGCAGGTTGTCAAGGAAGAAGAAGCTCTGAGCTTTGAATCAGTCCAAAATTTCAAAGTGAAAATCATCTGCAATTAATGTTTCCAGAGCTGCCTTCCAAAGCCCAAAATTCTGTTAAAATGCATCTTTGCCTGATTTAAATCTCAGGGGATAACTGACACATAGCAGAGTTGACATGTGAGATAGACATGGTGTCGCCTGTCATGAGCTCATTAACAAATTAATCAAAGCCCAGATTGATCAATGTGCACTTGCAGTTAATCACCTCCCCGCTCGTTGGAAGCCAGGGCCCGATTTCCTGCACAAACCCAACTTCACACCCACTCCCCCCAACTCTGCTCTGATCTTGGGTTTCCCTGTAAAGTGTTTGACATCAGAAATAATGAGACACCCTTTCAAGAATCCTTCCTTTTCATACTCTGAACATTAATTTGAGCCCCATCACTCATTAAAAAGGACGGTGTCGTATCCTCCATCCTCACTATCTTGGGAGTCATTATACAGAGCCTTAGATCAAAACCTTGATGAACACAAGGCATAGGAAGGTCTTGCAGGACCAAGAGATAGATATGGCCCAAAATCCCTGATCCCAGCCACCTTCATATGCTGGAGTATTTTAAAGCTTGGTACACAGCTGGGGCATGCAGCTGCTGTTTAGATACTTTACAGAAATGGGGTTGGCAATCTCATAAGCAGCAGCCTTTTTGCAGAGATCTGGCTGTATATTTTCTTGCTCCAGTGGGAAATGCTGCAGAGAGAGAATCTCGTCGTCACTCCTGCTCCTGGTGTGGACTGAAACTACAACATCCAGACAAGCAGGGAAATAGCAAAGGTGTTCAGACTTTCTCCATTTGATCCCCAGGCTTTGCCCAGGTTGGACTGCAGTTGGGTGGAAGAGGTTTGTGCAACCAGCTGACCCAATAAACTACACTTTCACACTAATTAGATTTTCATTATCAGGATGTCAAGAAACACAGCACATTGCACAATTTATTCCCTGTCTGTGGGACAGTTTTCACTGGATGAACGATGGCAAGCCAGCTGTGAAGGAGGCCATCCTGCCTTCTGCTGGAGAAGTTACTGCTCCTCCTGAGCTATTCCTGGGTGTTTTGAAAAATTGCGAGTGTTTTCATTTCTCAGGGGTTTCAAAATGCAGCCTATATTTATGAAATATGCAGGGATGATATTTCCCTGCAAGTGACAACTGAAAATTAAGGCTGACATTAATCACTGATGCTTTAGGTCTGGTCAGTGGGGGAGGATTTTCCCTTAAACAGGAGTTGATTTGTGGAACTGAGACAACAACAAGGGAAAGGCTCAGGAATTTTCCTAAACAACATATTTGCTGTTTCATCTTCTTTGCACCCCCCTAAACTCAGATGATCCCCAGTCTCACTATCTTAGCACTGTCTGAACTAATGGCCTGTCTAATCTTATGTTGGGCCAAATTCACTCCATGTGGACTTGGATAAAATGTCTTTGGAGGGAATGCTGCTTTTTCTGATAGATTTGCCCTTGCTCAGTGACAAACAATAAGGGGAAAGGATGCTGTTAGGGCTGTGCTTATAGCAAAAAGCATGTCCTCTTGTGGAGGAGCTGCTCTCCTGTGAGTGTGTGGCAGCCATTGGGTACATTCACATGAAGCTGGAGCTGTCCGGAGGGCACATGGGTCTGTCCAGAGATCTGAGCAACTTTGGGATCTGACCAGAGCCCTACAGGGTCTCAATGTGGCTGAATTAAAGCCTCTTCCACCCATGGAGACCTCCCTTCTCTCTAGGCCTACTTTTGCATCCTCAAGACTCAGCAGGGGTTGTAGGGATGGCTTAACAGCAAAGGTAATTACTGCACCTAAAAATAGATATTTTGATCTGCTTCACTTCCAGATACATCCACTGAAAAAGATGCTGGTTTTAACTACTTTTCTTTCCCAAACTGTAAGGTAACAGCTGAAGTTCCCAGCCATTACACCTGCACACCAGCCCCTCTCAGTGCTACCTCAGACATGGGTTTCCAGCCTGTAGGGAGTATTTCTAACAAGATCTGTCCACTTCAGAACAGGATCTAAATACAATTAAGCCACAAGCCCAGGAGCACTAGGATGAGCCATTGCTTGATGACTACATTAAATACTAAACTGAGTGTGGAAAGGAAGAACAGGCATTTGGACACAGCCTCTGGCGGAAGTACTGGGCTGACTGTCACTCTGCCAGTGACACACAGTGCTGGTTTAATTACCAGTTGTCCCAGGAAGCAGCTGTTGCTGGTGACACTGGGGATGACACTGAGCTCCCGCTCCCAAAAATTCCCTTTTCTCTGCACACAAACTCTGCCTTTGCCAGGGTGGAAGCACTGCCCATCAGGAGCACTGAGGGGATGTGTTTTGAAATTCTAGGTCAGGCTTAAGGCAAAGTATTTGTTAGTTTTAAGGAGGGCCCCAAACTGTTCAAACAGGACTCTTGCTGCTGCTGACACTACCTATCCCCAAAGGGTTACACTACCCTCAGTGTATTTTTAACTTAGAGAGAGGAGAAAAAGGTTCCTTGGCAGCAGTTTTCCCAGATTCATCCTTTGTGCTACATGCCCAGAGCCATCACTGGTCCCAATTTAGGTCTCGGCAGGTCCCCCTTGTCCAAGCACGTTGGAAGCCACAGGATGCTCAGACCATCCCCTGGCAGGACATGAAAGCTAACCTGTCCTGCAATTAGGGAAAGGCAGCTTGGAATGAGCTACAATTGAGGGCAGCACTGCCCTCAAGAACTCCTGTCCTCGTGGGCACGGCCCCTGCCCCGCCAGCAGCGCCCGCACTCCGAGGGACAACACACCACAGTGTTTTTTTTATGGGATCATAAAATAGTTGCACTCGGTATGTTACAGCATTTTGCAACTCCACTTTTATGAACCTAAAATAGCAGCTTGCAGTTACTGCTTGGGATAAATTGCTACCATATTTGCCAATCACTTTAATACACACCGTCAAAACAGCTGCTGCTAAATACAAGGAAATTATATTTTACTCTCCTCTAAGGTTAGTTAGGAGGCCTAAGGCCATCATTTCATCTAGTCTTTGCAAAGCATGTCCACTGAGTTGGAAAATGGGAGCATATTTTATGCAAGTGTGGGGAAGAAGCGATGTTCTGTAATTGATGTCAGTATTTAAACTGGTTTTATTAAAGCAACATAGTTAGGCTAATTCCCAGTGCTCCAGTATCAAAACTACCTCAAAATATGAAGTCTGCCTTAAAAATCACAATATTTTTACTTAAACTAAATTTGAGATTTCGTACTCAAATCCACTCCCAAAAACCCAAGCTTTTTTTCTAGGCAGGGTTTCACATATTGGTTACAACTACTGCTGCACTAATAACAACATGGTGTGAAAGCTTCACATGTTCCCCCGCATAGTAGATGGGATTTGACTAAATAGCTGAAAAAAATGTAGGTTCTGAGTGTATGTATGTACATTTTGATGGTCTTTCATTTCTTCTCTAGTGAAACACCACTTTATGAAACAGCAATTATGACTTGCTAAAATGACTTTGAGTCAAGTCCCTGAATTGGACATTTCCAACTCATGCATTTCCACAGCCCCATGTCACAGCAGGGGCCTTGCTGTGCTTCTCTGTCTTGTTAGTCTGGGCTGTTCCTCCTGTTTTTCTTCACATTTGCTGTTCTTTCCATGCTCTCTCACCAGCACTGGCAGCAACTTCCCTTTGCACTGACACTGGAGCAGTGAGTGCCCCCGAGGAACTCACTGTGTTTTTTGGGAGCAGAGCCTGTCCTTCTGGCCCGTGTCCATTGGAACAGAGATGTGCAGGCTGGGATTTTCTGCCAGGAAAAGGGTGTTATTACCAAGTGGCAGCAACTCTTGGCCCTCCTTGAGCCTCCAGCTTCCTTTGCTTCCAGCCAAACAGGGATTGAGAGGGGACCTACACAGATGATGGCTTGGCTGGCCCTTTTCTGTCAAATTTAAGTACCAGTGTCGGTATTTCAAGCCTGTTGAATGCAGCCATAGGTACCTACAAACATCTCACTGCTGTGACATTCCCGAATTTCCATGTGTTTTGCCCTGTCTATGCCCACATGCATTGTCCTGGGGCTGCACAGCCAGGGACACCCTTGTCCTTGGCACCCCTGGCACACAGGATCAGCACAGAGCTCCCCTCCACTACCAGCAAGAGTGGGAAACCTGACTTTTCTCACCATGAGACCTTGCAGCAAGTAAGGGCAAATCCTCACCCCACGCCAAGTGCTCCAAGCTTGTACATTTGCAAGGAGCATCCAGAGCTCCAAGCATTAAAAACCATAAACACACCTGCTGGAAAGGACACAGGTCCCCTTGCATCCTGGACTAAGCAGTTATCCACCAGGCAAGATCAAGGGATCCTTTCTCAGGGTTCAGGGGATCTGTGATTGCATAGCTGGAGTTTATTTTCCTAGGCCAGTTGTCAGCACACAGAGCCCTGGCTGCTTGGTGGAGTTTTTACATTAATATAAGTCATTTATAAGAGCTAAAACCAGCTTTTAAAAAAAACAAACATCAACCTCCTCCAACAATTCAAATGCTGGACTCCAGCTTTGATGATCTATTTAGCAATAACCATTTTAAGTGAGGTGCAGCTTCCCCTATTCCACGTACACACTCCTGTCCCTCCTTGGTGAGTGAGATGGGATCTGCCTCAGCTGAGGAAAAACCTGGGAAAGGAGAGTTCATCCTCAGTCAGACTAGATCACCTGGGAGATGAAATGAAGTGTTCTTCAGACCTTATTTATTGGTTCATTTAAAAGCCAGGTAATCCCACCACCTTCACTGCTGTCCTGGATTGCCACCAGCATGACCAAGGTCTTAATTGTACTTCCATCACTGGCAGGGTTTGGAGAAGGTGGCACACCATGTCTCCAAGTTTAAGAAAAATCACATGGATTGACAGTGTTTTATGAGGGTTTGGTGTGGAGCTAAATCCTGGAGGGCTCTGTCCCCACAGCTTCATCTCCCCTGATGAGGAAACCAGGGCTGCCAGGAACACGAAATGGCCAGTTGCCTCCAGGTCATGATCTGCTCTCCATCTGAACCTATAGGTAATGGGATTGGTTGAGTAGGACAGTATTAAATTATTATTCTTATTAAATGTTGGCAGAAGCTTGCAAAAATCTGACCTCATTCCAGGCACGTTGTAAAGGGCAAAGAAACCCCATTACTAGTGAAATGAGGAGCTTAAAAAAAAAACCCAACCTGAAAAAAGAATTAAGTTCTCAAGTCAGTCAAATTATAGGCCACTCCTGATCTCAGTTGCACTGGTACAATTCCAGTTCAATGCCTCTGATGCAAATTGACTTATGGCTTATTTACTCCAAATAACAGAGATGTCTATTTGACCTATTTGTGAAATGTTTAAAACAAGGAATGACATGTGAATGCAAAATATTTTGGTAAACCACAACTACCTTTCCTTAGTTTCTACTACATACACAGCAGTATTTGGCCTAGAGGGGAATGTGGAGACATGGAGACGGGATGGAGATCCAGATTCTGACCTAGTTTTGGTCCCTTCTCTGCTGTCTGAGCTGCATCACATTATGCAACATGTCCCATTTCAACTTCTCCATTTTATCCTGCTGTTAACACCACAATCTCCTTGAGGTCCTGGTACATGACACCCTTTGCACCTCTCTTGGCATGATGCTGTCACCCTCCAGCAGAGCCAGGAACTCCGAAATCTGGCACAGGTGTGAATCTGCCTGTAGCCATGCTCTGAAAGTGTTACCATGAGCACCACAAAATGGTTTTGGTTTGGGCAAAACCTCCCTGATGTAAAGAACAACAGGACCTGTTGTATCAGTTGGGACTGCACAACTGACTGCACCAATGCCCAAAGGATGTGTCACCATCACAGCACCTTCAGGCAAAGACAAGGTTCACATCACCTAGAAACCACTTAGCTCCCAGACAGCCCAGTGCCATGCAGTCCTTCTGCACAGCAGCACATTTCATCCACCGGCAGAACTTCAGAAACAGTTGGGGAGAAAGAAGAGATCATTTCAGCCATGAGAGGCAGAGGGACTAAGAGCCTGTTGGCAGGGTGTGGATTGATGCTGCCTCTTTACAGAGGGATCTCCTCAGAGGAGCAGTCTGCAGTGTCTAGTGGAGCTTCTCCATCTGTTTATTATTATTTTTTAAAGGATTCAGAGGTCTGACAAGCCTTGTGCATCACACCCTCCTTGCTCCCACACTGCAGCACATGTGCATCATACACAGATGTATGGACCCACTGCTGCTTCAAACCCCTGTTCCCCTCTCCCACTGCATTCCACCCCATCATATGCCAAAATTTCAGCCCTTGGAATAAAACCCTGGCCTGCCTGAGGCAAAGTTCTTACCACAGTACCATAGCTGGGGAATGAAAAAAGAGTTCACTCAGAGTAATCTAATGCATATGAACATCAAACTCTCCCATCACAAGTGAAGGGAAAAGCAGCCTCCAGTGAGGACCCAGGGCTTTAGGGAGCAGACTGCCTGTTTAGGGACTTAAAAAGACATTTCCTTTCCAGAAAAGCCAATAACTCCAGTTCTCCAGTGGCTCCTCACTGATTTCAGCAGACACCTGCTTTACCTTCTCAGAGGAAACAATCAAGGACCAGCCCAGTGATCCCATAACTGGTTACTGCAGACACCTTCTCCCAGGAGCTATTTCCATGCTTGTCAAGGGCTTTTTGGCTTGGTCACCTTGGCAAAGATGACCTTCTATAAAGGGTGTATAGCCAGGATGCTTCACCCCTGGTGCTCTCCTGCCTTCCCATCCTCCACAATGAGTGACTGGAGCCATCCCTGGGGAGATGGGTGTCTTTGAAGGGGAGTGACAAGCGAATCCCTGGGCAGGACATGGCCATGATTGGCATTTCCAAAGGTGGAGGAGAGTGCTGTGACTGCTCCCAGTGGTGTCTGGCAGGGCTGGTGACAAGCTGCTTGTCATGTCACTCGGAGATGAGAAGCGGCAACGTCAAAAGGGACCCTCTGAACACCAACACTACGACACAAAAGCAGCAGTTCAAAGCTCCCATCCTCCCTCCTAGGGAGACAGCCTGGCTGGTTATGACATTAATTTATTGTCAGATATATTCCTTTTTTTTTTTTTTTTCCTAAATTACTGTCAAAGGGGTTTGTGTTTGGATCACTTTGGCTGGATTGATACTGGCATTACATCTTACCTGGGCAGTAATAAGGGATATAAAAAAAAAAAAAAGCAAGCTTTTAAAGTAAAGTTTGGGGTTTACAACTTATTTACTCTCCTGGCAACAGACCAGATTAATTCAGGGGGTAATTTCATGGGTTTCTGAATTTCATCAAGCAGTGAGGTTGGTTGTATAAAACACTTGACAGGTATCAGTGGAGGGGTGATCCTAGGTCAGACCTAACCTGCAATAGAGACACCTCTTGAGGCTCTTCCCAGCACATTTCTCTACCCCTGCCCTGTCTGCAGAGGGATTTTTTGTTGTCTTTGGCGTTTTGCTCTGAAATCAGTGCTGCAGGAACTTTTCTTTGCCATGCATCCTGTTACTTACAGGAGCAGGACAAGCTGAAAGAACAGTAAGGAATTACAGTGGTGGTAACCCTTTACATGTCTCCCTGAAATGGGGGGGTGTGATTCGGTGGCTTGTCAAAATAGGTGTGTGATCTCAATCCACTTTTCTACTGAATCACTACCTACATTGCACTTCTGGCAGCACCTCTGGCCATCTCAGAAGAAAGTCAAGTAGCATCTGAACTGCTAGTCTCACATGCATTTCCAAAGTTAGGCATGGAACAGTCACAAGCTGCATTGAAACACTCCTGCTGTGTTTGACAAGCAGCTGGCCCAGCCCAAGCTTTGGTGACTCCTCAGCTGCCACCTTGAAGGAGATGAATGGTTGTTTGGCTGGACTGTGTCTGTGTGCAATTTCTAAAGAGTTAATGGAGCCTCTTGGCCGAAAATTCAGTGTGATGTTACTGTTTATCCATATTATGGGCTTGTGTTTAAACACTGTAATGATCCTGGTAATACGTTTCCAGCTGCTCACCACCCTCTGTAGCCAGTTATTAAAAATCAACTTGCATAAACATGACATTTCTCTTGCACAGCTCATCCATTTTGCCCTCATGCTCATGCTAAGAGGTCACCAGGCTCTGTTTGTCACAACCTTTTCGGTTCCTGTGGGAATAACTTTCCTACCATCAGGAGATTGTGATGTCCTGAGGCTGTGACCGGGTGATGAAGAGGGAGACAGTACAGAAGAAGGCAGTAGCCTCAAAAAAATTCTTTGTATAGGAACATATCTTCTGTACTGCTTAAAGAGATATTTTCTCCCCAGTTCTAAGCATTGATTTCCAGTTTGGTGATGGGTCTCAACAGTTGGGCTGCTGCCTCCTGAACATCACTCTAAGTCCATTGGGTGAGTGCAGAATGGAGGAAGATTAATGAAAGTGATCTGAATGGTTGGTCTTTCTATTGGAAATGGTTGTCTATGGAGCATTATAGCAATATATCATTAATTTGGAAAGGTCAGTTATGAAGAAATATTGATTTCAGAAGTTCAGTTTGATTACATCGCTGTAAAGTGTGACATTAAAATCCCAGCTGTTTGTGTCTCTGGTCTGAGATCAATGGAAAGCATGAGCTTGGATTTGCTTCTCATATTCTGTTTCTTCCAAGTAAAAGACAAAAAGAAAGTATTTCCAATGGCATTAACTACCCAGAGTAAATTGTTACTTGACTGGGGTTGATGGTTGGTTTCTATTAAAAGGATGCTGTCAAAATGCTTACACCCAACATTTATAATCAAGCTGAAGGAATTTCCTGACGACTGCAAGGAAAATGTTCTGCACCAAGATCCTCCCCTGTTGTCCATCAGCATCAGCTGGGCTGTGACCACCAGGACAAAGCCACCTGTGACACCTCTGGGACTGGGACAGTTTAGAGACATGGGTAGGGTTTCCAGTGCATTACTTATAAATATTTCAGGGAAGCATTCATAGACATTTCTCACTCTTTGTAGGCAGTATCACGGTGTTATGATGGCTTATGATAGTTAAGCCCATTTCTAAACAAAGCTCCAGTGAAAGAGCATTATTCATTAACTGCTCAGCAGCAATCTTCTGCTGGGAGAAGGGTTGGGCTCATTACAATCCTCTCCCCTCTTTCAAAGCAGATGCACAGCACACTTCAGCTCACACACAGAAGAACATGGATTTCCAAATCCCCTCACAGGAGGGGTCCTCTCCCTGACATCATACCAGGAGAGTGAGCCTGTCCTGCAATGCCAGGAAAGCCCAGACCAAGGGTTGGAGACTCTCTCTCACAAAACACAACCACCCAATGATGCTTGTTGGGCATCAGGAGGTGCCTGGAGGAGCCCACTCTTCATTTTGGCTGCAGTGGGTTTGGAATACAAGAGGCAGCTCCTCTTATCCCTCAGGGATGTTTTCCAAGGCACATGGTTTCACAATGTTGAGGGCATGAGGGATGCACAGAGTGAGGAATTCCCGTGTGCAGGTTTGTTATTAGTTCAGTTATTGCTGGCACTTGAATTTCACCTGCCAAGTCCAGAGCAAGGGCTGAATTGGGAAGTCAAAGGGGCTGAGACCTTGTGCACCTCTCATTTGATTCAGCAAAACCAGATAGACTGTTTTATTGTGCTGTGACAGGCAGGTATCCCACAGAGGAAGCTCAGTGCTGGAAAGTAATATGCAGGAAAACAGTTATGAAGTGAGTCAAGGCAAAGGGCCAGTTGTAACAGCACGAAGGGTAATGGCTTCAAACTAAAAGGGGTTGATTTAGATTAGATATAAGGAAGACTATTTTTACAATGATAATGGTAAAAATGGTGGAGAAGGTTTCTCAGAGAAACTGTGGCTGCCCCATTCCTGGAAGTGTCCAAGGCCAGGCTGGATGGGGCTTGGAGCAACCTGGGATAGAGTAAGATGTCCCTGCCGTGGCAAAGTGTGGGACTGGATGACCTTTAAGGTCCCTTCCAATCCAAACTCCTCTGTGATTTCATGAAGGGCAAGGCAGAACCAGGGGTACGTGACCAGGGATGAGAACTGCACTCCTTGAAAAGCTGGGGATGGAACCCTGAGCAGACAACCCCCCCCCCCCAGCACAGTCCTGCTGAAAACCATGGAGTTGATATCCCCAAGTTACCGCTGAGTGTTTAATTGTGGTTGTTTCACAGGGTGAATGCATTTTCTTACTGTTTATTATTCTGCTTTGGCCATGTAACCTGCTTCACTAAAAGCTTTAAATGAAACAACTGCCATTAAAAAACCATCAAACAGGATTTTATAGTTCTCTCCTTTGCTGCAAGGACCTAACAACTTATAAAAATTTATTTTGCGCTGTGCTCAGTTCCATTAAAAGGCTACTGGGGTTTATTTTTAGGTTTTATCTCAGCGCTGAGTTACCTAGCTTGTAACAGTCAAGGTTTTGTTTTGTCACCTCAAGGCCTAATCATAGTGGGATTTGCTGACATTAAGAGTCAGCAAATATATCTACAGGCATCAGCTATGTAGAAATGCTTTCAACTGACACGGGGTACACAAAGGGAAAGAGGATTGCATGCTCTCTTCTGCTGTGAACGCTGGGAAAGGAGTAATTATCTCACATCAACATCCTAATTTCCAGCACTTTGATCAGAACACTTTGAATTGTAAATATTGCAAAAAAATGTCATCTCTCAGTTCTAATGAAAGGGATCTCTGCCCACCGAATGCCATGTGCTAAAGGAGAGAGGTCTGAAGTCGTCCCCTGACTGGCCCCGAGAGGCTTTGGCTGCTCCTTCAAAGCAGAGGCTCTTGTCAACAGGAGCCCAGATCACAGGGGTGAGGCACAGGGGCTGCTGCTGCCGGGGAGTGTGACTGCAGCCCGAGTCCAGCTCCTGCCAGCAAAGAACATGCTCAGCCTTTAAAGGATCCACAAAACCAAGTGGAGGTGTCAGCAGCAAGGGGAGCCAGAGCCAGCCTGGCTCCAGGCCAGCTGGAGGGGGAGCAGTGAGGCAGAGATGCCACTGCAGGGCACAAAATGAGGCTGTGCATCTCCAGACCCCAGAGGGCTTGTACACAAGATGGTCACGCAATGAAAGGTCACACAATGAAGACAAAACAGATCAAACCCCTGGTGCTTTTCTGCATGAACATATATTTTATACAGGTCTTCATTTCTGTGGTGAAAGAACCAACACAGGGTGTGAAGGTCCAGAGTTACCCATCCCACACAGTGCTGCTGCCAGGGCACATTGCTGCGAAAACATGTGTAGTAGTGACTGAAAAGTGGAGATAGTAGGAAAGGACAGAGTTTCTACTGTGGCTGGAGCAGCGTAAGAATGTACTGCTCACACATGAATGATTCAAGGACTCATCACTGACCTCAGGGAGTCACAACAGGCAGGGAAGAGATGGACAATATCAGTCCAGTATCAGAGAAAAGGCTGGGGGCAGGTGCCAGGGTTTGGGCAGGGAAGTTTTGTGGAAGAGTGTTTTCTGAAGCAGCACCATACATGTGCCCTCTCCCTTCTGCTCTTTCCAAGCATCCACCACCAGTCACTGCAGGACACTCTGGTCTGACTCTCCTGGATCACAACCACAGCCAGCAATGGTGCTCTTAAACACAAAGCCTCATCAGCACCAAGGGCAGGACTTTGTCTTCAGTCGTATTTGTTAAAGTGTGTTACTTTAAAAGTTTTCCTATATTTTTCTGAGCTCATGGCCAGGATGATATACAACCCCAACAACATGGCAACCTTACTCAGATGTTTATCAATGTATGAATTATGCAAACAGCTAAGATTTGAGATCATCTTCTCCTGCACATTCATCTGTCCTGTGCCATTCCCAGGCCCCCACAGGCACAGCTTAACCCAGGGTTCTGCAGTGGGGACCAGTGTTGCTCCTTTATCTGGGAGTGAGGAGCATCAACACGGCAGCAGTGGGATCAACTCACCACCTCCCCAGGTAGAAAGGCTTGTGCATTGAGCCTTTTTTTTCTGTGAAGTTGTGTTAATTAAAAAGATTAAAGCCACATGTTAAAACATCAGCTGACAGGCATGGCTCCCATCCCCCCTGCTCCTTTGACATGATCGTGAAGTGTTAACAGCAGACATCAGTCCTAGAAGACTGTAAAAATTATCATCTCAGAGCTATTAATACAGCACAGTGGTTGGGGGGGGGGGAGCTCTTTAAAGAGCATATAGCATTAAACCTCTAGCTAGATATTAAGGGGATTTCTTAACCTCTAAAATTATAGTTATGTGCAAAAGAGGGGAGGAGGGAGGGGGGCTTAATTAAAAATCCATACTTAGCTGGCGCAACACTGTACTTAAGGGCTCTAGAAGAAGCCATTTACACAGGTAAAATACTGCCCCAAATGCAGAGATGTCTCCTGGATAAAGAGGCCCTTTGTATCTTTGATGTCCTGTAAGTGCCATTCTCTTTAATTTTCTCTTTCCTAACAGCCATAAAGGATATTTTAAATGCATGAGGGACACTCAAGCCACAGAGGCTGAGCACAGGTGTCCAGCACAGTGAAACATTCCTGGAATGGACTTCAACAAGGGCAGTGGCCATGCAAAAGTCAAAGGAACCTGCAGAGATCCTGGAGGGAATGAATTCCTAAAAAACTTTTTTCCCCTGCTGGCAGTAGGACACCACCAGGGAGACCACAGACAAGGATCCTCATTTCCCAAAGGCTCTGCTAAAGGCTGGTGTGTGTGAAAAGGCAATCCCTGTCCCAAATAGGTGTGGTGTGAAGGTGTGCATGATGTGGGGAAACTCATCCCATATCGCTGTGGATCTCCAGGGGCAGTGCAGAGTCTGCTGGCAGCAGAGCAGCATTGGATGGGGGGAAATGGTCATTTTGGGCTGCCTTAGAAGCTACTTTTCTCAAGTGCAGTCCCCAAGTGTAACAGGCTCCCTCTCCACTGCCTCAGCAAAAAAGGCAAAGGCAACGAACCCACCAAAGCTTGATTTAAGTGTTTAATTAAGGGTTTGAGCAAATGCGATTTTCTTGTTATTGCAGCAGGCAAGGCATGCACTAATCAGAGCCCCCAGCTCAGAGCTGAGCTGGAATCCCTGCCCTGCAATCCCTGCCCTGCACCAGGAGTCCTGCCAGCACAAAGCTGTTAGGTAGGCCATGCATTTCCCTACACTCTTTGCTGACATAACAGCACCAGCAATCTAGGCCATGCTTATCTATAAGGTTCAGTGGCAGCTGAATATATTTAAACACAGGAAAACACGGTGGCACCGGTGCCCACCCGACTTGCACATTCCCAACATATGGCAGCAGAAGCTGTAAGGCCAAATATAGCTCCTCAGCCAGACTTGGATACAGCAGTTTATATTAAGAGAAGGTCTCATGCCTCCTACTCTGCTGGAGGTGCATCTGTATGACCCAGCTTACAAAGGAATTCCACTCATTCACTTATTCTTTGGAAGTGGGTATTACCAGCCCATAAATTATGCATAGTTTGTAAAATAGTTTGGTTTGAACCATGAGGGAACACATTCAAATGGAAGCTGATGACTTCACCAACTTCAAAAGAAGGGACTAATTACAAGAAACAATAAACAACATGGTTCACACGAGACTGTCCAGGCCAGTGCAGGATGGGAATCCCCAAATCCAGAAGTGATTTCTGAAACAGAGGCTGCCTTCATCCCACTAAAATACTGAGCAAAGCTGGTAAACTTTGCTGTTGAGATTTTTCTAGTCCAATGAAAATCAGGTCAAGGCCTCATTTATATGGGGCTTCTTCATGTAGACAGAAGTCTGCATTAATATTGCATGTCTGCACAACCCTGGGCCCCAGAGGGTGGACAACAGCCAGGAGAAAGGGGCTGGTTACAGTCTGACCTGTACTAGCACAGCATCAAGAGGTCATTAACTAGTAGTTCTCAACTGAAGATGTGGGTACAGCTGTAAGAGCAGCCTGTGCTCACATCAGTTTCCAGAGGCACTTCAGTGCAAGAAAAGGGTCAAGGTGGGGCCTCCATCACCCTCTGCCACCAGGGACTTATGTGGGTACAGACAAATCTGGTCAGAAGACACCCACCTCGCCTTGGGTGAGGGTATGAGGAGTGTTTTAAGGATTTCTGCTGGTAACATTGAACACAGTCCCCATAAACAGAAAAACGGCTCTCCATGGGAAGTGCCTGATTTTAGAAGCAAAAGGTAAGAGCAGGAATTAGGCTTCTGGGGCACAAGGGGAATCATGAAACCTATGTCCCACTCCTGCCCTTTTTATTACCTTCAGAAGGATTTCGAGCAGATGCTTTAACCTCTGTATCCTATAAACTGGGGTAATAACGATGTGGTCGTAGCCTGGAGGTGTCCAGAGACTGCAAGGGCGAAAGGCCTGGGAGCTGGGGAGAGCTTTTCTCATTACCTCCACCTCAACAACATATCATAAAGCAGTCATTTAACTCATTCTTCAGAGACTGCCTCTGGCATCACTTTCCTTGCAAGTTGTTGTCTCTGCCCTTCCTGCACAGATCCCACCAAGGGCTACCAGCAGGCACCTTTGCAAGGTGCTGTCACACCCTGCTGAAGCTGACAGCTCTGCAAGGCAGAGCCTGGCCATGTAAGTAATGTGAGGAACAGCAGGGGAAATGCCACCAGACAAAATACTGCATATGTCAAGGTATTAGAAATCCTAGCGGAAAAAAAAAGTCCTCGTGGTTTAATAAAGGTCAGACAGAAGTTATGTTTGTGTTTTTCAGCATGATTGGATTATAAATATAGTCAGCAGAGGCTTAGGACACGGGGAGCTCTAGATTGTGTTGGGATGTGTCACTTCTGACACGGGCAGGTGATGCCTTCATAAACCCAGCACTGCTCTCACCAGCCGCGGTGGAAGAGCTGTGGGAGCAGCAGGAGGATAAAAGACAGGAGCTTGCAAGGGAGCCAAGGGGCACACAAAGCAATTACAAAGTTATATGTGTTTGTCTCTATCTTGTGTTTTACTCCAATAGCTAAACAAAGTTAGATTCTATCATCAAGCTGCACCCACAGCAGAAATGGGGGAAGAGCTGCCAACTCAAGCAATTTCATGAGGTCACGACGCAGCCAATACATCTTTGATGTGCATGGGATATATCTGCTCCCTGCAGCCCACAAACCTGCTTTTTTCTGCTCAACAACTCTGGAAAAGATTTTTAAAAGTATTTAGACGATTTATGGCCACAGACTCCTCCAAAATGAGCTCCCTGCCCGCGGATGTGGGGCAGGTTGGGTTCTGCTGAAGATGTTGGCACTTGTGGAGTTTGTGCTAATCAGTCATCAGGATTTATGCTCCTAAAGCTCTTGGGTGCATATAAATCTGCAGGATAAGCCCTGATCTTCTGGTCAGATTCATGATGAGGAATCAGACAGAGTCTCAGAAGTCAGCAGGACTTTTGTCACATGGATGATCTTCCATTAGCTTAGAATTGGTTGTTGAGAAGGGGATTCATTTAATAGCAATTCAAGCTGTTTACAGTTCCTTTCAAACTTGTAATATCAGGGGATAGTGTTTAAGTGACTTTTAAGGAATATTTGACTTATTAAGAGCAAAAGTACTAGTAGCCTTATCAGGAATTATCTCTTTTCTGCTTTCAGTTCACCACCCATCACCTCTTACCCTTTTCCTGGGAAGATGCTGCAGTTCTAAGAGAAGGATTGTTTACCCAAAGAGGGAGAGAGATTATCTGGAGAGATGAGCAGTGGATGTAGAGAGATGAAAATGGTTAATAATTTGAATGTGCCACTTCTGGAAGACAGAGGTGTCTGGATCCTCTCCCCTTGGTTCTCACACATCCTGCAGCTACAGGGATGTTTGAAGCTGGTAAAAGGAGATCCAAGCAGCTGGTCCCTGTGATCATCCCAGGCAGCAGCGTCCAGACACATAGCTGTGTCACAGGGCAGCAAACAGCACTGTCCCCTACCCACCTTACCCTTGTCAGCTACACAGCAGTGAGGGCTGCTGCCTTTTCCCAGAGGAAATCTAGTACAGAAGTGTCCTTGCCACAAAGAAATCTGAATTTCCTGCTATTACTCCCTGCTGGCAGTTGTACCTCTGTGGTGACTAATAATAGTCAGAATTTTGAGGAGAAATCAGAAAAAAAAAGAAAGTTGACAGTATCCCCAGGATGGGAAGAAGTTTCTTGCACTCACACAAGACTTAAAGTTCAATTACTTCCTCTTTATTGAACAGGGAGACACATCCTTAATCCATTCTATCCCTCCCAGTGAGAAATGAAATTAATGCCTGTCTTGTTGTCAGGAGAAGAATATTCTATCAAGGGTGGAGATTGATTTCTTTTCTTTTAATACAGAAATATAGACGACTTCAGAATGGCCCAAAATTTTGTTTCACAGTAAATTCCACTTGCAAACCAACAGCCCAACCTCAAACCAGCAGCTCAGAGACTCAAAGACACCAAACACCCAGAGACATGTGATTGCCCGTGGAGGTATCAGTAAAACCAGTGAACACGTTCAGGCACTGAATGCCCTCCTGTTTGACTTTCACTAATATTGTGTAATTATATTGCTACAAGGCAAGAATTCCCATTTGTCGGCAACTGGGAAAGTGCTTAAGGTGATGATATTGTTCTGCCTGGGTGGCCTGTGCCTGAAGGTAATCTTTCAAAAGCAGCTGCTTTAAGTGTTAGTTAAATGGTACCCAGGGATTCGTTTGACACAGGTGTCATGTTTAATCTCATTCATGTATCAATAAAACTGGTACCATATGTGCAGGTTGGTTGGCAGCACTGAACCTCGGAGACAATCAATATTTCCATTAACAGACATCATCTTCTCTGGTCAAACCCACTGGAGGCTCCCAATCTCAGCATCCCCAGCCCTTCTGCTTCAAACCTCTGCCTTCCAAGCCGCTCTTCAAACGTTTTTTCTCTGGAGAACACACTGCGGGCACCTCATTTTCACAGTTTGGATTTTATTTGTACAAATATACATTAACACGGAGCAGGGAAGTGGTGCTGGTCAAGGTTTAAGTATCTGCTGTTTCTACAGTGTGTTTATCCAATGCTTTTCACCAGCTGCTCTTGGAGCACTTTGCAACCTGCTCTATTGTGGCAGTCACAGGAAGGTTAACAGTGGCTGAGAGAGGGAAAATCACTGTCCCAGATGTGCTGGGGACAGCCACAATCAGCCTGGAAATCCTGCATATGGCAGCACCAGTTACTACATCTCTGGCTGCTCAGACACACACTATACTCAGAAATGTGAGGTGGATTTTTTTGATTATGTCCCACCTCTGACAGCTTTCCCCAAGATAAAAGTGTTGTTTGCAGTAGGATTTTGATGGCATTTTGTTATTTTTTAATGCAGCAGTTACAGGTATTTCTAAAACTCATTCTAATACCTGGAATTGGGAAAATGGTCCCTTTCTAACTGGTCACATGCCAGCCTGCTCCCTTCACTCCTGGGAAGGGGTCTGGGAGGAACAGTCACAGGAACAGCCCAGGGAACACAAATACACAGAATCATAAAGGTTGGAAAAGACCTCCAAGGTCATCCAGTCCAACCTTTGACCAAGCACTACTTTGTCACCCAGACCAGAGCATTGAGTGCCACATCCAGTCATTCTTTCAACACCCCCAGGGATGGGGACTCCATCACTTCTCTGGGCAGCCCATTCCAAAGATTAACAAATATTTCCATGGGAAAATTCTTCCTGATGTCCACCTTGAGGCTGTGTCCTCTTCTCATGTTGTGAAAATTGTCCCCACATCTTCCTTTTGGATACCATGGGGACAATAACAAGGGTCACATCTTTTTTTTTTTTCATACTCATTTAAAATTAGGCTTAGCAACACTTAAATAACCTGTTCTAGCACAGTACTGGCTGATTTACCTATGAATAAGAGCCTCTCATCAAGGAGAACAGCTTGGCCCGAATAAGCTGGGACAAAAATAGCAGGAATTCTAATGGAAGCACATTGGCAGAACCCTATGTGAGAAGTTAGCAGAAAGTCCTTCTTTTTTCTCTTTAAGCTGAGACTGCTTCTCATTTAGGTGAGTAGTGAAATTTACAACTTAAAAATACACTTTACAAGGTTATTCTCCTTGGCCTCACATTTGTTTCACTTGGAGCATGGGGCAGTCATTCCATGGCAGGGAAGCAACTGGGCAGAGGAAGAGGCACTGCTGGACATGTGCTTGGATGGGATTCATCTCTGGACAAGTCACCTGACAAACCCAATCCCTAACTTAGCATGAGAGACAGATTTAACACTCCCAAATGAAATGTTAATGCAGGAACAATCCCCTATAACATCCGCACCGTAAATAATTTACTTTCCTTCCAAGCGCTGAGGAAGATTAATGGACAGTTCTTGGGGAAAAAAAATCAACTTAAAACATTTGCAGGCCCTGGTGTCACTGCAATAACAGGCAGCACATGTAAACACTGCAAGGACTGTATCCATTTAGGAGAGGCTGGAAGACCACACAGTGCAGGAGAGGCAGCGATGAGCAGAGCTGCCCTTTCTATTAAGGGGCCACTTGGATTTTCCATTTGGAGCTGGGAGAGGTGGGGGATTCACTCGCTGGGTTCGAGGCACCCCTTATTTGTTATGATGAACTCTCTGAAATGAAGAGATTAAAATAAGTCCGAAGTGTTTCTCTGACAAATGTTAAATGTCACCCAGAAGATTTATAGCACTTCTGTTCCCCCTCCAAAAGCTTTTAGTTCAGTGGCAGAGGTTACCGAGGGCTTGTCCACTGGCTGCCGACTTTATAGTTTTAGCACTGGCCAGAGAGTAATCCAAAGTTTCAATAATGAGTAATGGCACTTTCAGCTCACCATCATCATTTGTCCTACATCCATTATTGCCCTAAGAGACCAATCTGGCTGATGTAAATGGTGCTGGCAGCTGGTGTGTCAGCATTTCCCACCTCCACAGCTGCTAGGCTGCACTGGCAGCAGCTCCACTCCCTGGACCAGCCTCCCTGGGTGCTGCCCAGCACATGGAGACAGAGCCCAGGTGATGTCCTCACTGACATCCCTGCTGTGGGAAGCTTGGAAGAAGTGGCCTTGCTTAAATATGGTGTTCTGCAAAGTGTTATTTTGAGAGGGTTTCTGCTCTACACCTGAAGCTGCTGTGCTGCAGTTGGAGGGGTTGCTCTCTTCATGTGAGCCTCAAAATAGCCTTGTCTCCTCCTTCCCTACTTTCTGCCCCATCTCACCTGTCACTTCCCCTGCTCTTCTCTTCTTCCAGGGGACAGAAAGGATCAGACCAGCAGGAGCTTTTTCATGGGGAGTGTGCATGGGAAACAGGGCATCTGTGCTCAGGTCTGTTCCCAGGGCTGGACAGAGCTGGTGGGATGGAGATGAGGGATGAGGGCTGCTGACATACAGAGCTGACACCCATCACACTGGGATATACCCCTGCAAAGCCACAGATCCACAGGTGAGCTGCAGCCTTGGAGGAGGATCCTCCCTCCCTTTTTCCCCTAAATCCTCCTGCCAGAGGGACAGCAGGGGTAGAAAAACAAGGTTGTTTGGGATACAGCAGGCATTTCCATGTGCAAAGGAAGATGCCATGGATGATATCTGCATTTACCCAGCTAGCTGGAATTTTGTTCATCCCTCAGTTAACATGCCCTCACCTTTACATCATGGACTACATGGGTTGTCCTCATGTTTGCATCCAAAATGCTGCTTTGAGTATTCTCACATCCCTGTTGCTCCTTTCCCTGCACTCCCTGAGGTCAGGGTGATGTGTTCAGCAGGGCAATTAAACAGGAATTACAAGTCACCACCAACTGGGCTGGTCAACAAGTGCAAACAACCTCAGGTGATGGACCAGCTTTCCAAAAATCATTAGAAAAGTGAATCCTCAGAGCATAAATCACCAGCCTCCCAACTATTGCAGGGCTGACTGGACACTAACAGGTCAACTCTGTTTCCCAGATGGAGAACTTAATCACATCTCTGTTAGTCTGTGTCATTACAACAGTTATGAATCTTACTCTTTACCAACCTCTTTCAAATCCAGCCCCTGGGTTTGACTCAGTAACCTCATCAGTGCACAGCCCAGCCAGACACTGTGGGAGGTAAATTTTTTTAACCAAGTGATAAATCAGGCGTTTGCCCCAAGTGCAACTCAAGAGCTTGACTCTCCTAAGTGTGGGTGAAGACCCTCTGCCCAGCACTGCTGACCCTGGAGTGTAGGGCCAAGACAAAAATTGTGCTTCTAAGTTCCCACAAATTTAGGAGCAGGTTGTTTATCTTCTTCCAAACACAACACTTGAGTACCCCTCTGGCTTTCCTCTCCAACTAGGAGAATGTGGAAAAGCTGGGGTGCTCACATGCCCACAGAACCCCAGGAACCAGCTGAAAATCCATATGAAGTCTATGTTGAACCTTACTGACCAGGGACAGACAAACCTTTTGACTAGTGAGCAAAGATACCCTTTCACAGAATATATCATATCCCATCTGCTCTTTGAGATCCTGAGTTAATGTGATTGGAAGTCTGGATTTTTCCTCCCATGAGTGATCTGGGATCTCTTTGAAGGCCAGCAGTGAACAGGACTGTGCTCAGAAAGAACTCCACATTTCCATGTCTCCTTTAGTGTCTTGAATTAGAAATTAGCCTTCAAAATTGGACATTATGGGCAATTTTGTGCTTGTCTTCTCTTGTATTTAAACAAGAAAGATGAATTAGGAGAAATAATAAGAGTTACACATCTCCTGCCCCACCAGGACCTTTTCACACAATATGTTGAAGTCACCCAAGTGCTTCCCATTATAGAATCTGTTACATTTTAAGACAACTGAGCATGATAATAACTTTTTGGCTGTGAAACTGCAGGCAGTCCAGTCAGTCATACTGGGGCTACCACCCTCAGTGAGGGCTCACAGGCTTGTAGCTGTGCACTTTTTCACATTCATCCATCTTCACTGCACAAACTAAATCCCTTGAGGACTCTTACCTGGTAAGTTATTCAGGATTTTTCTAGTTTTCTAGAAAAGCTGTCAGTTTACTGTCACTAGGATTGAGGAAATCTTAAAAAAATCTTGGAAGGACTCACAGAACAGGGAAGACATTTCCTTCCACTGCTCTGGGGCAATGCATCCCATTAGCCTGGGATCACTGATCTCCACAGCTCTGACTGAATCACTCTTCTGCTCATTACAGCCTCATCCTGCCCTTCAGCCCTGCAAGACAGTGCTCTCCCAGGCAGACAAACAGATGGAGAAAAACCAAATACCACAGAAGGTAAACATGAGCACCTCATTCATGTGAATGAGACACACAGCAGGCAAGGTCAGGGCATGGGCAGCTCATCCTGCTTTGCTTTGCTTCCCTTTAACATCACCGTGTGGCTTCTTTGATGCTGTTAGATTTGGTCAAAGTCCTCTGCACCACTTACCCCTATTCCCAGGACACAGCCTTGGGGCACAACTGGACAACCACCACTTGCTGGGCTGAGCCATCTCCTAAAAGCTCAGCTTATAGTCCTGTGAACCATCTAATAGCCCCTAATGTTCCAGCCCCTTCAGGGCATGCTGGTCTCAGGGAGCAAACCCCCAGTTCTGTTTTCCATGGAGCAAGGAAAGAACTTGGGGTTTTGTAACCGTTCCCAAACCTGGTGCTTCAGGTGGGAACCTGCACAAACGACCAAGAACACCTTGGACAACAACTAAAAGGACAGGGATAACTTTCCAGAGGCATTTCCATAGACCATTGCTACAAGGTGCTTTTAAGCGAGGCAGAAGATTTATTGTACACTCAGGTTACAAATACGGGCCAGGCTGAAGCCACAGGGCTTGGAAAGGGAAAGAAAAACTTCAAAAATGATGAGTGATGTAAAGCAGAAAGTTTATATTTGAAAGGGGATGTGCTGATTCATGACAGTGAAGGATTTACTCCATCTGAAGTACCTGACTATGGCATGACTATTGAACTGGCCAGTCTTAAACACATTCCTGTCTATGGTATGACTGGGACACATTTGCTACAAGAGAAACCTTTGAAAGTTAATTGAGACAAATCTAATTGAGGTCTGTAAATAACTCTTAGATCCTAAAGGCTTATCAGAGGGGAGAGTCCTTTCCTATTCCAGCAGGTTGTAGGGCTATCAAGCAGATTCCTTGGAGAGTTAGTTCCCTGCTTTGCTGACAAGTACCTTGTGTGACCCTGCTCTGTGCCTCTGGACCTCCTGGATAACTTCCAGCCCCAAAGGTGCCCCACTGGGAAAACACGCCACAGGAAAGAGTCGAGGCACTACAGCTTCAACAAACCTTATCAACTCAGCTACAACAGCCACACAGAACTGGGGGACATGGGATGAATCCCTAGGCAAAGCAAATCAAAGCAACAACTACTCCAATGCTTCCTGATGACACATTTTAACAGAGAAAGCCTTTCCCTGGGCTCATCATTTCTGTCCTTACAGGTACATGTGATGCCACTACAGGCAAGTCCAAACATAAAGGTTCCCACTGAAGTAAATTAAATTAGAATTAAACCACATATGAGCTGCAAAATGTGCTGGGATTGCAGGTTGCAAACCACACTGCTGAGCTGACTACACAGGTCCCAGTGGATCTCTTGTAAATCCACCATCTATCAATTTCTCCTGCTTGAAGAAATATAATCCCAAGGCTGGAATCAGCAAGTCCTTCCCTCCCTTCCTCCCTAGACCACCTTTTTCCACTAAGTGAGATAAATTTTTCCCAGCTGTAATAATGCCAAAGACAGTAGAGCTATAGTGGGGGAAAGCTTCATCCCAGGAAGAGCTGCAGGTTAGTACATTAGTAAATCACAGAAGATAGACCTTCCCCTTCTGTATGATGCATGTTTCCTCATATCTCTTGATGAGGTTGGGAGAAAAGGTTAACAGGGAGCAGGAAGAGCTAATGATTTAGTGAGGAGACTCATTAGCTAACTAGCAGTGGAGCTGAGATAGCTCACAGCCACAGCAGGCCACACTGGAGACAGACATCCAGGCTCAGTGAAATCCTTTAGTCTGGTCCCCACCTATGGAAACACCTGGGCTTGGCCAAGCAGAGGCTTCTCCATGGTCAGCACGTTACACAGTTTTGGTACAAAGCCATTGGCATGGCACCAAAACAGAGTCCAGCACTTGTGAGCACCCAGGGACAGGTTTTGGTGACCAGTGAGATGGTGGCTTTGACCCCAGCCCTGCCCAGACCTTGTGCTGCTGCATCTTGGTGCACCTTCCATCAGCCTTTCCCCGGTGGTGCAAACTAGAAAGCATTTTGTACTGATTGCTTCATCCAGGAACACTTTATCTTGAAGAAAAGCAACTTTTTCACCTAATGTTTTGTTTTCTTACATCAAAACCCTTTATCACTCCATCCTGTAGTAAACAACAGAGCCCAGCTCCCCGGATTGCTCTGGTTTCTGCAGCACCACATCCACCAACCTTCCCCTCCAGCCTCAGCTTTCCTCTCTCAATTCCCGCTGTCCAACAGCCCATGGTGTTTATCCTAGAACCAGCTCCCAAATTTTCTTTCACCCTTGCAGCGCCAGCTGTGCTTTCTGAGCAGCACCAGGGGCTGCCTGAGGGCTGTGACCACTCACTTGCAGTTCCCTACAGTGGCATTTTCAACCTTGGTCTGTCTCTTCAAAACTTTTATCAGGTGAGACTGGCATGGGGTAATCCTTCTTCTATATTTATTATACTCTAAAGCCAAAATGTAGCAACTAGTGGATAAGAGAAACACCCTGCTGCTTCTTCTGAGGCTTCCGGAGCATAGGAGAGACACAACCCTGCCTGGGGACTCGTCCAGAGGGCTCATTAAAGTCTGAGATGTCTCAGCAAGGGACAGACAGGCACCCTCTGCTATCAAAGCTGAGTTAGAACCCTGCTCTCCTTTTGGGCCCACCAGCCTTATACCTCCTGTGAGCTCTCCCAAGAACCTGTGTTTGCCTGGTGAGCAGATAACTGGGCACTGTAGGAAAATCAGGGAAACTAGAGTTAGATGCTTAAATAAGCGCCAGTGTAGGAGAATGAGGGTTTGCATCAGGACACAGCATCTCTTGAGCATTTCCCCAGCTCTGTGCTGCTGGCATGTCCGTCCCCTTGCCTGTTCCAGTGCCCAGAGCAGGAAAGGAAGGTTGGGAACTTAAATTCTGTCACTCCCCCACTCTGCTGTGTCATTCCTACAGATCGTGGCACTCCCTGCTTGAGGTGACTTCCTCACACCTCTGCACCCCCTGCCTTTGTCTGGCATTGGGGTTCGGAGAGGAGGAAACTGAGCTGGAGGGCAAGGAAGGACATGGATGATGGGGTGATGCACCTGCCAACTGCTTTAATGACCCTCAGTCAGAGGCAAGCTAGCAGAGCAGCACTGAACCAGGAACCAAACTGAACATAGAAGGTGACAAAAGTGATTAGACTTTGTGAGGTGACTGGGGAAATGCAAGGCAAGGAAGTGGATGGAACGTGACCTGCTCAGCACAGTCCCTTGGGATGTGCCCAAGCACACAGCAAAGCATTGAGCCACACACTTCCCATTGCATGCTGTCAGCTTTGTACTTCCTGGGGGTCAACAATAAGCCCTTGTGACTTTACAGCATGGTTTGTTGAAGGTTTTAATCTGAAGCAATAAGCACCACAGTGTTTGTGAACACTGAGGTCCATTTAGCTGGTATGGCTCCCCCAGATCCCTGTGTAACCCCCTCCTATTTACTGGGAGAGGAGGAGGCAGAGCAGGATGGTGAGCTGAGGCTGTTGGTGGATGTCTTCCAACAGAAGTTTGTTCCTCTTATCCAAGTGCAGGCTGCATTGCAAGGTGGGATGTGATAAACTCAGCACAGCCAAAACCTGAACCAACAGCCAGACTTGAGCCCCTCAGCAAGGATCTCTCCAAGCTGAAACTCTGTGCAAGACACACATCGTGGCTCCCCCACTCCTGGCCTTCATCCACAGCCCCTGTCTGACACAGCTGTGCCCCAGCCAGGCAATACTACATTTATTTCTGCTACTAGTGGATGTCATAAGGCACTTGATCCAGGATAGGCAGGAAAGAACTAACAATAGCGTTAACCTTTTCTCACAGTAAAATAACCTTTTTAAATGTGCATTATTTAAAAGGGTGATATTAAAAGCCTGGCATCCCAGTGGAAGTAAATCTTCCCACAATAACTCTCCCCACTGGACTCAGTTCCAAGGAAATGCTGCGTTTTCAGGAAAAGCTTGTCCAAAGGTTATTCTTTCTTTATGTGCCTGCCTAACTGATGGCGTTTGTCCGTGCCCCCTCTCCACATGGTGACATGGCTTAATGGGAGAGATCAGAATGCTCATTTGCAGAGCCCTGGGGGGCTTCCCTCATTCCTGTGATGTTCAAGGCAATGTTGGGGTGCAGGGTACTGGTTTTGGGAGGGATGCAGCTTCATGTGTCAAGAGGTTTTACAGCTGCATACACAAAGATCTAATGGATATGGTGCCAGAAGATGGGGCTGAAGAATATATTCTTCAGATCCTGGGTTTCAGAGATGCAGGAAGAGCTCAATGGGCTCTGGCTGTTCTTTTTTTTTTTGTGATTCTTAATGGTATAACCAACAAAGTGTTTAGTTCTTTAACTTCCTGGCATGGTTGAGAGGTGCTGTCTGGGATGCAGACTGAACTGGGGTTTGGATGAGGTGCTGCCAGTGGGTGATGCTGCTGGTTCCCTGAGGATGGGGGCAATTCCTGCTGCTAAATGGGGCTGCATGCAGCTGGGGAAGCTGGAAGAGAAAATCACCCGTTTCTCCATAAATCCACAGTGACAGAATAGCCCCAGCTTCACAGACAAGTTGCATATGCTGCTGCCTTAACCCTGGGCTCTGGATAAGCAGTAAATTGCAGAGGTTTGGTTTCCAGCATTAAAAATGGGTGCTGAGGGACTATTTACAGGCAATTTCCGGAGCATCCTTCCTGTGGCAAAGGCAGAGTCCTCCCACTCCCCCCTCCCCATGTCCTGCTGCTACCTAGAGTATGTAACTGCCCATTAAGAAACTTTGGATGACATGTAACCTTGTCTGGACATCCTGGTTAAATCTGGGTAACCATTCCCACGTGTTGGAGAGCTGGCTCCCCTGTTATGGGATGGACCCTGGTGCCTCCTGTGGTGAGTTTTGTCTTGTCTCCCCTGTGGCTGAGGTGGCAGATTGGATGGGATGGTTTGATGGGATTAATCCAGTCCATGGATACCATTTGACCGCTCCGGATCATGCTCCTGTATTGGACAGAGTCCATTATTTTCTCTATAAGATAACAGGATTTAAGGTTTCCTTGGTTTCAGAGCATCACCTTCACCAGCAAGTGCTGCAGGAGGGCTGCCCTGGCAGCACTCAGCCTCTGGCACAGCTCACTTGCTGCCCCTGAAGAATCCCCATAGCACCCCCACATGTTATGCATTCCAGGGAAAATATATTTAAAATAGATCTCATTTGAGATCCAGAGGCATGGGCATCTGCAGCCTGTTAGGAATAAAGGCCTGTAACTCCTCAAACCTCTCATCAGATTCATGTTTCACAAGCAGATTTATAACCTTGCTGGAAAAGCTGACGAGACAAACTCCAGCCTCATTCAGTAACGTCTCACTAAATTGAAGAAGTCATAAACCACTTTAAAAAATGAAAGTTGGGACTAAAGGTTTGAGTGCAAGTGACTAACAGCTTAGAGGAGCATCACAAGGGAGACAGGAGCAGACTTGGGAAGGGATGGAGCTCGGTGCCTCAAAGTGATATAAGACTGAGAAATGGCACTGGAGATTAATTTATTACAAGGATAAAAGCAGATACCCAGAGACTATGAAATAGGGAGGACTGAGTAAAAAGAAATGAGATTGGAATTGAGGTGAGTGGTAGATCTATCTGCTGTAGGAACTGGGGAAATGATCCAGGGAATTGTGTAGCAATTGGAGGGGGAGGGGACAGAGGTGTCATACCCAGCACCAGGGCTGAGTAACTGGGAACAGCAAACCCCAAAGGGAATTCTCCTGAGAAAGGAGAGAGGACTGTCTGTGCTCCAGTCTGGGAACATGAAAAGGTGGATGGTGAGAAAGCCCTGAATCAGCCTGAAAACTCTTGAGATCAGCTGTAAAACTGAAATATGTATTTTTAGACACAATAAATTTGTGGGTTTTCATTTACTACTTGGTTTCTGAGCATGTAGGATGTGATACTGTTTCCTGTGGGTGCTCTTTGTGCCAACCACAAGGGACAGGAACATGCAATTCCATATTAAATAAGGTAATACTCTTGTGCAATTCAGCAAATGCAGCATCTGGGGTTTTAAAAGCAGTAAACACTAGAATGTGTTGTAATTAATATTCAGAACTGGCTGTACCATTTTGATTTCAATGTCTTGTTCAGGAAACAAGAGGCAAAGCAGTTCCATTGAGAAGTTCATCAAGGGGACACTTTTGAATTGCAAAACCAAACCAAGGCTTGATTTCCAAATATCCCAAAGTATCTGTTGAATGTGGCTGTGACATAAGTGAAAGACCATCCAGTTCCAGCCTCCTGCCATGGGCAGGGACACATTCCACTAGGCCAGGTTGCTCCAAACCCTGTCCAGCTTGGCTTTGAATGCTCCCAGGTTGGGAGGGGAAGAGGAACACTGGGCATGGAACAGGAACAGAGCAATTTTCTGGCTTCAGAAGAGCTCAGGTCCTTCTTCCAGATGCAAAAGCTGCTCCAGCTGTGCTGTGCTGGGGTGGCAGATAGGATGGGACATCAGACAGCAGCACACCCAAGTTGTGCCCCAAGGCAGGGCCATGTGCATGTGCCACCAAGTCTGTACATGGGCACACAGGGGAGCAGTTGGCTCCTCACAGTGATGTTCAGTTTCTCCCCAACAGCTTTCAGCACTTATTCTACACTTGCAACAATGGCATAAATGATACATTTGTGCAATGAAACTTTTGATGAAATGATGTTTTCCTGAAAAAAATTGCATGCTTAGTCAGCTGAAATAATTCTTCCATTCAGGTCAAATTCATCAAATCATTTCCCAGCACATTCCCCTTTGCACAGGAGGCCACAAAATTTAAGGAAATCAGAATGCTTCATTTCAGCTTTTTCCAGAGTATTTTATTTCAAACTGACATTTCTGTTTGAAGTGTCATCCCCACACAGCTTTAAGAAATGAGGCTGAAATGCTGCAGTTCAGGTGAAACCAAGTTTGGGTGTCCACAATGCGAATGTTTCTATTCTTCTCATTCAACCAGTGAACTGAAAAATTAATGAGCCACTAATTAACATAGCTCTGGTGTTGACTAATTTGTGTCCAATAAACTAGATTATGGAGGGCAGTGATGGGAAGGAGGAATCAGACCATCTGTCTCTGCGAGAGACACTGAGAGCAGAAGGGAGAGTGGGATGGAGGCACCTGAGAGCTGGAAGGGCAGTGGAGGAGCTGGAGGATTTTGGAGGGGTGTGTGGAGATGGATTAGCTGATGCAGAGGCTTCTGCCCTTGTCTCCTGCCTTTGCAGGCATGTGGTTTTCCTGCAGTATTGTAGGAAGTGGAGATACCCACAGAGTAAGGGATTTGGGATTTTAGAACGAGCATGGGTGGGATTTTCCTGCAAGCTCACAGGTCTAGTGAGATCAGCATGATGGGGAGTTTCTTATTTGGTTGCAGAAATGCTCGTGGCTCAGAGTCTGGGACACGTTGCCCTGAACAGACAGCCCACAGCCCAGCCTGGCTAAAAGCTGTCTGGCAAAAGGTCCCCCAGATTCGGAAGGGAAGGAGACTTGGGCTGGAGAGGTCAGTGCTGAGCACACTACTGGGGTGAGTGGGGAGGTGAAGTGTCACCCTGCCCCCCGGCAGGACCCTGCTTCGTGCTCTGACCCTGCCTGGTCCTTTCCCCGAGCCTTTGGTTGCTCATTGCAGCAATAAACCCACACTGAGTTCCTGTGCCGGTTCCCCAGGATCAGATTTAGCCCCGTCCCCCTGGGGCACGGGGGGTGTGTGTCCGGACATCCCTCGGGGCTGCGATTAGGCTCTAATCACAGGGGCAGGGATGTCTGCACGGGACCCACCGCAGAGCCTGCCTCGTCCTGGACGGTCCTGGGCCAGATGAATCATTCCGTGCCTGCTGTTTATTTTAGCTTCTCCCTGATGTGGCAGCATTCCTTGGGCAAAACGGCAATTCTCTTCCCAAACCACCCCCTGTCCATCCTGCACACGGTGTAATTTTTGTGCAAGAGGCAAAATGACTCAGCCAAGGCCACGAGGAGGGTCGGTGTCAGTGGTGATGTGAACACCAGGCTCCCAAATGTGTGTGCTGGATGCTCTCTTCCTCCTGGGGATAAGGGACTGAAAGAGTTTGCACCTTTTTTTGCACTAGAGGACCCTGTCAAATCCTACATCCCACCCTGTGTGTACCCCAGTCCTGCTGGCTGTCACCCTCACAAGCTGGCCCTGCCAGGATCCACCAGACTTTGTCCCTTCCAAGCAAAGATACAAACTTTGCAGCTTCTGGATGAGATTGTCAGGGATTTTTATCAACATTTATTTGCTTGGAAGTGTCAGTGACAGCACGAGGCTGCTGCTGATTAAAGCAGCACACAGCCCTGCTTATGCCATCAGGATGCACCACGGCTGGTGGGACAAGGCAAAGTCCCTGGTAGAGAGTAATTAACATTTTCCTCACATATGAGAGCAGTGCCATATCACTCTGAAGTGCCACTGGGAGGGGCTGCATTATTTATCATCTCAATCTTCCTTCCTATACACATAACTCACCCCTTAAGAGTGTGGCATCTTATATTAACTGTGGGAACAGCTCTCTGTGGGATTTCTGACTCAGCAAGTTACTGTGCTGAGGGCAAGGGTTGGATGGGCTCCAGAGCAGAGCTGGGAGAGAAGGACTTGGGGGTGTTGGTGGGCAAGAAGCTTGACATGTCTTGGCAACGTGCACATGCAGCCCCAAAAGCCACCTCTGTCCTGGTCTGTCCCAGGGTTAGGGTTGTGGGCAGCAGGAGAGAGGGGAAAACCACCCCTCTGCTCTGCTCAGGTGAGACCCCACCTGCAGAGCTGCCTCCAGCCCTGGGGGCTCCAACATCAGAAAGATGTGAACCTGCTGGAGAGAGTCCAGAGGAGGCAACAGAGATGCTCCAAGGGCTGGAGCCCCTCTACTCTGGAGCCAGGCTGGGAGAGCTGGGGGTGTTCACGTGGAGAAGAGAAGGATCCAGGGAGATCTTAGAGCCCCTTCCACAGCCTGAAGGGGCAAGAGAGCTGCAGAGGGACTTTGGTCAAGGGCCTGGAGTGACAGGACAAGGGGGAATGAATTTAAGCTGAAGGAGGGCAGGGATAGATTAGATATTAGGAAGGAATTCTTGGCTGTGAGGGTGGTGAGGCCCTGACACAGGTCGCACAAAGAAGCTGTGGCTGCCCCATCCCTGGAAGTGTCCAGGGCCAGGTTGGACAGGGAGTGGAAGGTGTCCCTGCCCATGGCAGGGAGGTGGAACTGGCTGAGCTCTAAGGTCCTTTATAACCCAAATCATTCCATGATTCCAGCACTCCATGGACATGTGCAAACCCAGCAGTGGAAGTGCAGTCCTTGTCCTGGTGTCAGTTCCCCCTCTTGCATGGCTGCAGGATCTCGGTGTGCATCTCTAAGTGTACTTGTGCATGCAAAAACAGGAGGAGAGGAAAGGTTAGTGCTGTGTTTTGCACCAACTGAATCCCCTAGAGCTGCCTTTGCTTCTGGGAGAAGAAAACAAGCTGCAGTTTGGCCCTTGGAGGGGTGGCCTGGACATAGAGAGCACACTGGAGGGACACAGCTGGATCCCATCCCTGCCAACTCCATGTGCAATGGTGTATTGGTTTTTCTGTGGCCAGGTTTTGGTGGCAGTGGGGGGGGCTGAGGGAGAGGCTTCTTCGAGAAGCTCCTGGAATTTTCCCCATGCCCAGGCTGGGCCCGCTGCTGGCCAAGGCCAGGCCAATCAGTGGTTGGCAGAACACCTCTGTGATAACTTATTTAAGAAGGAAGGAAAAAAAAAAAAGTAGTAGGAGATGAAGATGGCTGCTGGAGAGGAGCAGGGTGAGAGCCTGTGAGCAACAACGCAGACACCAAGGTCAGTGGAGAAGGAGGGGGAGGAGATGCTCCTGGCGCCGGAGCTGAGATCCAGCTGCAGCCCATGGTGCAGCCCATGGTGAAGCAGCTGTCCCCCTGCAGCCCATGGAGGACCACAGGAGTGCAGAGATCCACCTGTAGCCCGTGGAGGAGCCACGCCGGAGCAGGTGGATGCTGGGGAAGGCTGTAGCCCGTGGGAGACCC
>VXBA01003202.1:669318-722699 GCA_013399895.1 Serilophus lunatus
CCTTGACCGCTGCGGGAGAATAGGTTGGATGTAAGAAGGAGGGGGTGGGGGGTAAAAGGTGTCTTTTAGTCTCTCACTCTTAGCTCTGATCTTGTTAATAATAAATTTGACTATTATTCCCACATGGAGTCTTGTTTTGCCTGTGACGGTGATTAAGAAAGAATTTGCTGTAGTCCTTATCATGAATAACAAAACCGCTCGTTATATTCTCTCTCTCCTCCATAGCTGGGCAAGGGGGAGTGAGAAGGCGGCTGTAGTGGGCCCCTGGCACTCAGCCCGGGTTAAACCACTACAAATGGGTTGTCCTTTCTTCTTTGCAGAGAAACAGTCCAGGGAATAGATGCTTTTCTGCTGCTGGGTGCTCTGCAGTGAGGGCCTTGCAGGGATGCTGTGCTCAGAGGTGAGTTTTGGCTCTCAAAGAAGTCACTATCTGGGAACTTCACATTGCACGTGTTGAAGATTTAGCCTAGAAAATACAGACTGTTGGGGATTTTGCAGTATTTCCCTTATGAGTTAAGACATTGCAAAGATCTGACTCAAAAACACTGATTTTTTTGGCTGCAAATCTGACGAATTTGCTATTTTCAAAATATTTCGAAATTCATACCAATGAATGGCTTTGCAGCTCCAGCACACTCACTCCTGCAGGCACACAGATCCAGTCCCTGGCATCTAGGCTGCTGACAGGACATCCTTACTTATTTTCCCTTTATGTCTGTACTTTTCCAATTGGATATCTCCAGGAGTTGGGAGCTGCAGCTGCATCCTGCTGGTAGCTCAGCACATGCAGATACAGCGTGGCTGTGGCAGCTTCTCCATCACTCCTGCTCCTTGAGCCTAAATATTTTTCTTTTTTCAAGAAACTTTCAAAACTCATGTGAACTAATTAACTGATTTACACCAGCTGCACAGAGCTCTTCCATTATTTGGCCTTTTTTGAGTTACAGGATGACATTGTTAATTAACGTTCTGGTAGTTAATGATCTGGATCAATAATAGAAAAAAAGAAGTGGCCAAAAATATAAATCATGTAATGCTAATACTGTCAGGTCAGGAAACTCTGTAGTTGGTTTTAGCGTGAAGCATGATCTGTCTGTGCACAATGACAGGGTAGATAACAAGCACTGTGTTTGGGAAATGGTTTTTCATATAAAAAGCATGTAATGGAAGTTTTCCTCCTTTAAACTTGAACCTCCGATAGTTTTTATTTCCACAGGCAAAATGTAAAACTTTTGCTTCATCATTCACAGAAGACAATATATAAATAGAAATATGAGAGCTGTGGATGTGCCAGTGGAAGGCAAGATTTTCTTTCAGGATAAAATTTCCGTGGCTTAAGTGGGCACACAGACAAGTAACACTGAACCTGTTGGTCTCCATAGGATGGAATATGCCTTGATCATCATTGTACCACACTTGGTATCACTGGAAGCTGGAGTTAAGGTGGTCTGGAGATTATAATTACATATTTTCACATCTAAATCTCTTTGGACTCTTAAAATTGGGTTGTTTGGGTTTTTTTCCTGAAGTCTTGGCTTTGTTTAATACCTGGGCTTGGAACAATCACATTATCCTCCTGTTATGTTATCTGTAAACTTCTGGCCCATACTTCTATGATGAAAACAGGGGAGGTATGTACATGGTTTGGTTTGTGTGGAATTAAGCATTTCCAGGTTTTGAGGTTCATTTCCTTTGTTCCTCATCCCTCACAACACTGCAGGGCTGTGTGTGTTCAGAGGAGCAGGTTAATGCCTGTCTCACACCACCAGTACCCTTTGCTGCATGGAGCAGAAGTGGGAAGTGGTTTTCCATAAAACACAGACATAATGGCCTGGCACACCTGGCCTCTGCCAGCAGTTCTGGAGGGGCCTCTAAATGAGATTGGTTTTTGTTGTTAGGGTTTCATGTCAGAAATTGTGTTTTGTGGTAGAAGAGCTGACATCTCTTAAAAGCAGCTGTGCCAGCACAGCCACAAGGAAGGCTCTCCATGGAGACACTGTGGGACTGATCCTTCTTCATGAGCCTGTGCTGGGCTCTTCTCACCCAGCGCTGTGCTGGGACACAGGACGTGGGTCTTGCTTCCTGGGTGTAGAAAAGTCCTCAAAGCACCATATGAAAGGTACCACTTTGGACAGCAACAGAAGTAGCTGCTCTTCACTCTCCATGGCTGGTTTCCACATGGTCCTGCTGAAGGCACCTACACAGTCCCTGGAGCAGTAGCTGAGCTCTAGGCTGGCTGCAGGTGTTATTACATTCCTGGTTGTGAATACAGGGAGTTCCTGCCCAGTTCTTTCTCTTGCCCAGCCCTTTTCTGTGCTTTCAGTTCAATGACTTTTCAGGAAGAGTTGAGGTGTTAGGGCTGGAAAACAAGAAACAAACTTAAAATTGCAGAAATCACCTTGATGGGAAGAACAAGAAGAACTGGGTAGGTGAGCCAGCTCATTAATTAACTGGTTCCCTAATTAGCTTTCAGGGGAACCTGGGACTGCTATTTTTGGATTGCATATACAAAAATAAATGGCCACTTGGAACAAACACCCGTGGCACACTCGTCGCTGGAGCCAGGTGTGTGCTGGGGCTGCCTGTGCACAGCTGCTCCAGCAGCAGCTGGGAAGTGGGGTGTCAGCTGAAACCCGGGCAGGGAACAACCTTTGCAGGGGTGACCCCCCCACCCGGGACCTCTCTATAGTTGCAAACAGCCTCTTCCCCCCCTGGGGCTAGCACTCGAGCCAGAGCTCCCAAATTTGTATGAACATATAGGGCCGACACGGCTGGCCAAGGCTCTCTCCCCATTGCAGGACTGGTTTTCAACGAGCCCCCGCAGCCCTTTTGGATTTTCTCACATGGCTTAAAGCACGTTTGAATAAAGTGGGGCTGGGACTATTGTAGTTCAGCGTCTCATTACCAAGCGCTAAACAGCAGCAGAGCATCCTGGCTCTGTCACTGGAGAGGGCTCGGGCTCCAGCAGGAAGGGCAGGCACTGAGCCACCCCTTCCCCTCGGCAAATATTTATGCTCTAAGCCTCCTCGCTTAGAGGCCTAATTGGAGTCTAGGTGAGCTGGCACACTAGAAGAGAGCCTAATAGAGACGTTGCAGTGCTATTAGCACAGATGGTTGTCATATGTATGCAAATGAGGAGCAAATTGAATTTGGTGTCCCCTCTCACCAGCTGTCCTATCAGCACCGGCTCCTGCAGCAGCAAAAGGCACTGCCACTGCTCTGCTAATCTGTCATCGCAGATTAATTACAACTAACACATTAATCATCATTTGTTTCCCCGTACAAAGGAAGTATCTTGTTCTTTCAAGTACATTCTGGTGGGATGGGGTGCGCCAACCTGGGAAAAGAAAAGAGAAAGGGAAGGAGGGCCAGGCAGCTTCATTAGTGCCAGCGCCCGGGGCTGGGGCTGCGGGAGCCTCAGCGGGGCTTTCGTGCTCCTTCTGGCAAACCAGACCCCACCGGGGGCACTGGGAGCCCCAGCCACCTGCCAGGAGCTCCTGGGACATCCACTTTGCTCCGTGATCCTGCCCAGGACACGTGTTTCTCTGCTTGGCTCTGTCCTAAAGTGCTGGTGCCGCTCCTTTCCCAAGCTGGCGGCTTCCAAGGGGGTTGTTAGTGTTAGCACAGACCTTCCCTGCTCCCCAGTAAAGCAGCTGTAATGGGTGTGCTGGGCCAAGGAGGCCCCTCGGGATCCTGCCACCCTTCAGGCAGTGGCACTTTTATTGCTGCCTTGGGTGGGAAGAGAAGCAGTCGTTTCATTCTCACCACTAATTTTGACATTTTGATGAAAAGCAAAATAATTCCTTCTGAGGTTTTTTTTTTTGAGTTTGTGTTTTGGTGGGTTTTTCTAATGGAAATATTGCAGCTGAAACATTTTACAGACCTCTGGAGTTTGGTCACACTATGTTTTTGGATAGATCTCTATTCTTTAATGGTTTTTTTCCCAGTTTTCTGCTATATATTGCCATAACCCATAGTTCTCAGTTCTTCATTAGCTTAGTGCTTGGACGGCTGCCTCTGCTCCACGTGTGGTCTCTAATATTGTGATCTGAAGTGTACTGATGACAAATGTTAATGATGTCTATTTAATCAGCCTGTAGAAGCTCAGATCTCTTGTATCCATGGGCTGGAGAGATGCTGAAGGAGCCAGGGTGAACAACTTCCAGCAGCTTGAGACAGCAGGAGCCAAACAAGCACTTTCAGCCATCCTGGAGGTGTTTTCATGTGTCTTTCTGATCCCAAAAACTATTCCTGTTGCTGGGCTGCTCTGCTGCATCATCGTCTGGGATTGCCCATCCCCTTTCAGTGCATCTCCCAGTAACCCACACTGGGTTATTGCTGGTGTAAGGACATTCAAAGCCTGGTGATGGCATCACCTTGTCTCTTAACCTGGCCCTGGAATAGCAAAGACACCTGGCTATTGCTCTGCCACAGCTCTGTGTGTCCTCTTCTCTAAGAGCCACTCAAGGGACCCCACCCTGGAGAGGACTTGTGCTTATTTTTGGACTATGAAGCTGCTGTTGTTCAGGCAGAAGTGAAGACTTGGCACCTTCACAGCTCACAGCAACACTCACTTTATTCTGTGCCTTCCTGAAGCCATTTATGTGAGGTTTGGTATAAGTAACACTAACAAGGGGACAGTTCTGCAGCAGAGATTGTCTGTCAATGCATTAAACCCAACTGCAGAGAAACTCCCAGACAAGAAAACCTTGGAAGGTGAAGTTGCAGTTGGGGGAGTGGGACAGGAACTTATGAATAATAATCATTACTGAAGTGTAATCATTCCTAACCAGGCATAAGCTACGGGAGGAATTCAAAGACACAGCACACAATCAGCCTTTCTTTGCCCCCAGTGTGATCTGTGTCACCTTCAGAAGGAAGCAAACCCACTCCTGTGATTACCTGTGAGAATGGTTAGCAAGGACAGAAATAGCTGTGGAATTTGGCAACAGAAATAAAGGGAACACACACCTTTATTGTTCTAAAATTTAATGTAACAAGTAGCCCTGTCCTGTGTCTTTGATCAGGTTAGATCAGTGCTACAAGAAACCTCGGGCCTGTCTGGCAGCTTTAAACCTCTGCCCCTGATGTGTCTGTTTGCCACCTGACAGCTCCCAGGGCTACCTGGGCCTCTGGTCACAATGCTGATCCAGTTTGCTTGCAGATGATTGATAATGGGATTATCCTCCTCCACCCACAGCAGGACAGTTGGAACCACATCAGTCGCTTCATCCTTAATGACAGAAGTGTTTGCCACTGGTTTGTTACGTTTGCTTCTGTCAGGCTGAGCTCTTTACCTGTGCAGGGTCCTCCAGCTGAAAGTGCTGCCACGTTGTGTGGACCCCATGCAAGCAGAAATCAAAGGGACACGGTGTACAGCAGCAGAGATGCCCTTAAACAGCCAAAGGGGATGTTTCCAGTAGGTTCCATGCACATCAGATTACACCTCAGGCTCATGGGATTGCTGCAAGTTGAACTGACACTTCTCCCTGGGAAATGTTTCCCTCCAGCACACAAAGTGTTTTCCCTGGTTACAGCGTGGAAAGTCAGATATTCCTTCTGTTTAGCAGGGTTTGAAGCTGTCCGAGGTTGGGAATGTTTCTGTTAAACTGCAGTCTTCATATTCATGCTGGGCTGGCAGGATGTGTGGGGGGAATGCTTGGGGTGAGGGCAGGATTTGGGGTGTCCCTGAAGTTTGTGTACTTTGGCTGGAGTTTGATTGCAGGCAGAAAGGCTTTGGGGGCGTGAGGCTTGAAAGGGTCTTTGAGTAGTTGTGCTCAATACTCTGTGAGCTGTGTAAGGTTTATGTTAAAGTGTCCCTTCTTTGGTCAAATATGTGTCTAGACAGCAAACTCTTAGTCGTGACTGAAATGTTTCCCTCCTGGCCTCATAAAAACATACCATCACCTTTAAGACATGTTCTTGCAGAAAATAGTTTTCTGCTCTGGAGTTACAAGACGTACTCGAGCATCACTGCAAGTGGAAAAACAGAGGGGGAAAAAATATTGTCTGGTTTTCCAGGGAAGTTTTGGGCAGCACACGGGGAATCATCACATTCACCGGAGGCACGTGCACCTTGCTCTTTACAATTGACCATATTTCATGTAAGAGCATCTCCTTCTTTCCAGAGGAGAGGACATCGATCCAGAGCTCCACAAAACCCCTGGCAGACCTCCTCCCTTCACCCTGCTCCCTGCTGCAGGACCTTCATGACAGCACAGAGGGCTGTTCAACACTTCCCCCTCTGCTTTGCATAGGCAAAAAAATGCAAAACACATCGCAGGAAGGCAATAATGCCTTGGTGACACCCTTGGCACAGGCTTTCCAGGTGACAAGGTTATTGCAGCATCTGCAGCATCCCATCTTTGCCCCCAGGGTTCTGCTCCACCTCGTTTGCATTCCAGCCACAACGCCGAGGCCGTTTGTGGCGCTTGGAATATATTTGGATGCAAACACACGATGCAGGTTGCCACCACTCGTGCCCAACCCCTGCTGTCTGGATAAACAAAACTCTATTTTGGTTCCAAGTCCCCCTGTGCCCACTGTGTGTGTTGGTAAGTGAACAGTGCAGTGAGAGGAGCCGGCTGGAAATTCCAGGCAGAGCCTTTTGAGTGATCCCCAGCAGTGTCTGGAAAATGCCCAAATCTCTGCTAATTGGCCTCAGGAGACCCCCATTCACTGCACCCTCATCAGTTTTCTGAACCTGAGGGGAGATAAACCCCGGGATGGTGTGTGGGGGAAGCACTTTGTATCCACATACAAATATCACAGGTTTGGGTACCAGTGAGCACTTCTTGTACCTGTAGAGCCCACCCGGTGCTGACACCTCCCAGTTTGGCCCAGCACAGACAAAAGGATGGGATTTGTACTGGGGTTTTCCCACTTTTTCAGGCAGAGCTGGAAACGGGGAGCAGGTGGGAGGAACTGTAACTGGCCCAGGGTATTTCTGACAGCGGGTAATAAAGGATTACATTTGAAGGAGTGAGATTTGGGGCTGCCATGCTGTTAACATGATAATGGACTGCCAGCCCCAAGGTGGGCGACATGACCTGGAAGTCTGGTCTTCCAGGAAGTCATATCAATCATTCCTGAGCAGCTCAACCCCATCCCTAATTTGCCACAAAGGCTCTGCCAGCACTTCTGAGGGAGATGGCAGGAAAAGATTTCCCACTGGATTCAGCTCCTGCTCCAGACTCAGGGGCAGCAGGCAGCCAAAAAAAGGCAGTTTTGAGCCAATGAATGTTGGCACTGAAGGTCTTCTCTTCCTCCTGTGAACAATTTGATTTGGGCCCCTGTGCCACTGTCCTGCCACCAGCTCTCCTTCCTCCCTCTGGTGCTTGATGAGGTTCTGGTTGGCTTCTCCTATGGGTTTGTGTCACCTGGGTCCCATCTCTGCCTTGTTTATTTGCTTCCTACCAATTTGTAGCTCATCAAAACTTAACTAACAGAACCAACTCTTCTATAAAGCAAATATTGGAGCCAGGGACTGTGCAAACCACTGACTTTTTATTTCACAGGATAACCCCCTTCCCAAGAAAAGGTTCATTCTGGGTTTATCTTAAATTAATTTGTTTTCCAAAAGAAAACTGTAGATACATATTTTTAAGGGTTGGGGTTTTTTTGGGTCAGGAAAACCTTCCATTTGTCTCAGCATGCTGTGCTTGATTATTTTGCTTTCTCCCTTTTTAATTATTAAGCTTGGGTATCTTTTCAAACAGAGCTTTGTTTCTAAATGAAATGTCAGAAAGTTTTTCCTTGAAAATATCAAGGAAAATGTGTTTTGATGTTCCATTTTTTCCCTAATTTTGTTGCCAAACAACCCTATTAATTTAATGTGAGTTTGCTATTAGTTTCAGTCAATTGTAATACCGTTTTTATAAAAGAAGAAATGCCTTCCCTTGAAGACAGAGGAAGAAGGTGAAAACCAATGAAAGATATTTGTGGCAGAGCAAGATTTTGGCAGCACAGGACAGTTTATAGAAAGTGGAAAGTAGAGATGTAAATATGAAAACTCTCATCTCTAACCAGGCAACAAAGTTTCTCTCAGGCAAATCACAGTGATCCTAGTGAGACCCCAGGAAGTAGCTGGAAATGTTCCCACAACATAAATACACTTGACATCTGCCACTGAACAGTCTGTTGTGTGAAATGGAGCCAAATTCAATGAATTCTGTATCTGCTTTCTGCTTTGTGATGCTCTATGTTCACTTGCTACATTCTTCCCATTTTAATGCTTTCTTCTTCTTNTTTTTGAATCTTTGCTCCATTTGATGTTCCAGTGACCTTGTGTCCCAGGAAAGGTGGTGTGGCACAAGGGCTGTGGTGGGGAGTTTTGGCAAGTCTGATGGAGGCTGCCAAGCTCTGTGGTCTCTACCACCTCCCAGAATGACAAACAACTTTTCCAAAGCCTTGTGGCACCTTCTGTGCCCTGGACAGAGAGTTGTGGATGGGGCTCCTTCCAATGCACATGTAAAAGGACGTTGCAGCCTGTTCTCAGACTTCAAACTTGAGGTTTAATGAGTTTTCAATTGTCTGTTATTTTCTGATTTGTTCTCTTCATGCCCAGCACCTGGCGTATAGAAAATGTGCTTTAAAGGACAAATAAATCATCCTGATCATGATGATAGTCATAATAAATTACACAGGCCACGGGAATTGCTCCCAGAGATCCTGGGGGACCTCAGTGCCACATTCACTTTTGGCCAGACTCTGTTCGTGGCAGCTCCCCTCTAGGTTTTGGTGCTTTCCACCAAGAGGGGATCCCTCTTCCCTGGGACTGGGTGGGATGGAGGCAGAGGGTGGGTGCCCACGCTGCCCAGACTGCCCCAACAGCTCATGGGGAAAAGCCATGCAGGAGCTGGTTGGAAATGGGTGAAGTTTGTCCCTCTGGAGTGGGTTAGTGGCAGACCCGAACATCACTTCCACATCCACCCATAAAGGACATGTTTAACCAGCCAGTTGGGGTTTTTCTACTTCTAGTGAAGACAAAAAGTAAATAAATGAACTAAATAACAGAGCAGTGTTGCCTATTCAAGTGACTGAGAACTGTGAGCCCAGGGGAAAAAAAAATAAAACTCATGTTATTTTTGGGAAACTGATAACACGAGATTTCCATTTGCCTCTTGTCTTTTGAGCCTGTTCTGCTTGGCTTTTTTTGTTCAACCTGGCTAGAAACCTATTATTTTGTTTAAATGAAAGATGATCCTGATACCTGGCTGAGGAAGAAGCTGCAAAGCAAACCTGCCAGCTTGTGCAAGAGAATTGCAACACTGGGGAAGAGCAGCTAAAGCTTAAAATTCTTTCTCATCTAAAAACCCCCAGTTGTTATTAAGCACTCACAGGTAAGAGGGAAAGCAGTACACAGCTCTCACTTCAGAAGTGACTCATGAATAAGAGTGCTTTTACCATTAAACTTTGCATATTCAGTAATTCCTCCTCTGTGCACAGAGGCCTCATTAAACTGTGGTCAGCTACTTGTCCTGTTGGACTTGTTTGCTACAGGTTCCTGCCTTGCTGGGACAATTTTGGGAAGCATTCACCAAGTGACTGATTTGCTACATCAAGGTGTTTGCTCTGGGCAAGGTTTGATCCCTGCAGTGGGTGGATGTGAGTGAGAAAGAGGAGAGACAGAGAAGTGACTTGTCTTGTGGAAGCAGAATCAAGTGTGGATAAAAGGCAGCAGAGGATAAATGAAAATACTTGACTCCCTTGCTTCAGGTTTCCTAGGAGCATTTTCTTTTCATTGAGTGGACCATTGTTTGCTGAGCACAACCTCTTCCTTCCCCTTGTAAGTGTGCTACCCACTTTAATTAAGAAGGATGAAAATGGGATATTTCATCTTGCAGAGGGGCAGGAAGGGATGCAGCTGAGGCCACTCGCCCAAGTCCGGCCCTGCACAGCTTGACACAATCAACTGCCATCATTCATATTCACTGTGCAGCATATTATGGGATGGCCAGAAGTTGCACTGGCCTAAAAGAGCCCAAAGATGACAATTCATTGAATCATAGGATGTTTGGAATGGAAGGAATCTTAAAAATCATCTCATTCCAGCCCCTGCCATGGGCAGGAACAGCTTCCTCTAGACCAGCTTACTCAGTTGGTACTAGGCAGGTTTCTCTGGGCTGCACGAGCCTGAATCAGGTCAAACCCTGGTTCTCAGATGCAGAATGAACTGCCAGCCTTTGCCATGCACTGTCTGGGCTGCAGAATCCTTGAGAAACTGCACAGGGCTGAGCATGAGCTCGTAGCCATGGAACTGTGAGTGGGGATGTTTGGCACCTGTCTGGTTGAGGTGATGAGTTGAAAAGCAAAAGCAAGGGGTGATATCATTAATAATGAGGACACTGCCCATCCTGTAGTGGGCTGAGCCCCTAAGCAGTGCACCTGCTGCAAGAGGTGCCACAGGGCTGTGGAACAAGCACATGTGAGCCCTTTGGTCCTGCAGTGCTGTGCACGAAACAGTTAAGTGGCTGTGTCACTGAGGCTCCTGCTCACACTTTGGAGGATTGATGTGTTTGGCACATGCACACCTCCCCTCAGATAGTGCACAAAAACAGTGAGCTGCTTTGTGTGCCTGGACGTGTGCACCGTGGATTAAAGTCACCTTTGTGCCGAGGGTGAACATATGGTTTATGTATTTCAGAGGAGGGAACAGGAGATTGTAGCTTGACGTGTGCTGTGCAGGGGTGAAACTGTTTTAGAGCTCAGTGTCTGGGCTGTTGGGTCTCCACAGCTTGAAAGAAATGAGGAGAACTATTAAACTGGGTAATATCAGACATCACCCGTGCTGTCCACCTTCATTTTTTTTTCTCCATGGGATTGGCAGGAAGAGTCTCAGGCAGAATCTGGCAGGGAAGGGATCCCTTGTTTGGGGTTGGCAAGACTTCTCCTTTGAGTCATTCTCATATTAAACCCTAAAAACTCAATCACATGCACAGGGATGAGGGATGAGCAGATGCCTCCCCATCCCTGTATCCAGTGATCTTCTTCCCTCATGGAAGTTGAGGGGACAGGAATCCTGCAGGTAAAGGCATGAGGTGGGAAAATACTTGAGGCTTGGGTTTCTGCTTGGCTCCTGTTGTTCTAAGGACCAGATCCACAAACTGAAGTTGAGATTCCTATTGGCATGAATGGACTTTATACTTGATTTTGGTTTAACTTCAAGCCAGTTCTCAGGACAGGAGCTAATGTAGATTCTATACAACATGCAAGATATTTTCACCAGCACTGATGGGTCAAATGCCCAATTCATTGACTTAGGGCTTTAGAAAACATATCAAGATATGTACAAATGCCTAGCCCTGGAAAGGAGCTTTTCTGCTTCCTGTTGCCCCATTCTTCCTACAGTGCCATTTCCACAAGATGTTGTGAAATCACAGGTGGGAGAGTATGGCAGACTACAGGAACAGCATATTTTTGCTGTCCCAGACTCCCTGAGGATTGCAGTAGATCTTCAGGACACCAAACACCACTTTTGCCTTTATGTTTTTCATTATTTGGCCTTTCAAAGGGAAGAAACACTGAATATGGGCTGTACAAATCCTCTATTTTCCATCTGGAGAGAGGAAGCGATATTTTTTAATGCCTGTGATTAGTCTGCTGTAATTTGTTTGTTTGCCTGTTTGCTTTTTTCCCCTCCCCAAAGCCAAAATCCTGAAAATTTTGTTCTGCCGTGATCTGAAATGTAACCTCTTGTTTCCATGCCTTGGCAATTCAAGGTTTGCATTATTGCTGCTACAGCCTTTTTCTCAACATTAAAACAGTAATTAATGCTTTCTTGCCCAAATGTTTGTGGATTTGGGCTCCAGTCTGAAGGGGAAAAATGTGAGAGAGACACCTTGGTCCCTCCTACTGCAGCATCTTGCATGGGCTATTTTGTTGTCCACTCAGATGGAAAGTGAGCATACGGTAGATTCTCCAGCCTGGTGGTCAGGACGTGCACTTGGGAAAGAGAATCACTCAGTTCCAGTCCTTGCTTCAATGAACCTGACATTGAAATGCTGACAATGAAAGCAGCTTTATTAATATTGCCAGCTCAAAGTGTTCAAAAATCAGGTGTCAATCTCCTAAATGTTGAGATAGTAGAAAATACAGCTCAGTGGCTTCTTGTTATTTCCCTTCTGGGTTGTAGTTTTTGAGGGACGAGTTTTCAAACTTTATATCTCATGACCATGACCAGGGCTTTTCCTTCCTTGCCCTTCACAATAGTCCCCTTGGAGGGAGTTTTTCAGCTTCATTTTATTATATCAGCACCTTTGTACCCCTCAGCGGAGGAAACAATCTTTTAGTGATGGGACTTCCAACTCCCAGGCAAAAGAACCATCTCCTCCCCAAAATCCTTGCCTCCAAAGGGATATTCATACCTCACTGTTACTCCAGTGCTAAATTCAACTCACCAATTTAAAAAGAAGTAACCTTGAGATGCCTTTTAGCACTACTCCTGACTGAAATGATTGCTCATCTTCAGTTTGCAGCAGAGCCTGACCAGATTTGCTCCCAGCGACCTCCTTTGAGCATCATTGTCAAGTTATTTTTCCTGCTTTCTCTCTATATATCAATATTGAACCAACAACTTGCCATTAAACAAACAGGTCCCTCTTGACCTAGAATTTAAATTTCAGCCTTAACCCGTTGCTTGGAAAGATTCAGTGGCATTTCTCAATTAAAAGACTTCCTCAGTGAAGATGATGAAAAAGATATCAGAGCCCACAGGGTTATGGGGAAGCCCAAAACAAAGAGCAGAGCCATGGTGGGGCAGTTTGAACACTCTGTTTTAGGTGGTCAAATGACAAAGGCTGAGATCAATTTTAGCTTTCAGCTCTGCCTGCTGCTCCTGGGTAACTCTACCCCACATTAACAACACCCACTGGTAGCTGCTCATCTATAATGCATCTTTACTAACCTGCAGTGAAAGGCCCCAAGGTGTAATACATGTGAGCAAGGCAAGAGAGGGAGCAGGGGAAGGGTTATCCTCTGCCTTTAGCTGACCTGACTTACTCTTGAAGCCTCCCAGGGATGCTCTGGATGTTTCAGACACAGGAGTGGGGTTTCTTCAGGTGCTTCTCTCCCACATCCCCTGCTCCAAACATCAGGTCTGAGGCTGAGAACACCACTAGGAGCTTTGTGCAGGGTGGCTGGGCTCATCACTGCACAGGGGACAGAGGAGATAATTTTGGGAAGGTGCCACTTCCCTCATTTTCCAGTTCTGCCACTTACATTAGAGGAATGGGGTCTCAGAGGCAGCTAAGCTTTAAATTTATTAAAAAAATAATCGACTGTTCCCAAATCAGCAGGGCAACTCCATTTATTTAGAAAGAATATGTGAAATGCAAGAAACCTTCCCCTTGCATTTTGTGGTGCCAGAATAATGAGCTGAAGTGGGTTAGAAGAGTGAAGTAGTTAAAAATAATGTTGCTTTTTAATTCAGCACATTTGAAGAAGTCCTTAAAGAATTCCTACAGATGCCTTAGTGACTGATTTCAAACTAGCTTCAATTCAAAACATAACATGCTCTGACGTGGTCTCAGGAGAGGCAGACATCATTTATTCTTATTTTGAGTTACTGTGCATAATAAGGTCATGTTCCACAGATAAGACCACGCTAAGAGGCATGACTGCAATTTCAGAAAATAATTCCCTTTTCCTACACTCAATGTTTCAGGATTTGCAGGCTCAAAAGGGCTGAAGAAAATGAAATAGCCTTTAAGTAGCAGCCATAGGCTCACCTATGGCTTTCCACATCCCCAGCTGTAACCTTCACAACGTTTCACTGCTATTCCTCACGTGGATATTTTAAAGATTGGTCATGCCCATTAATACCTTTGTTCCAGCCCATGTCTTGCTGAATGGTGTGATATGATACAAACCATGATTCATAAAAGTTCCTTGGAAGTGACTCAAGAGAGATTTGGGATTTTCAAACGGCTTTTTGAAATGTTAATGGCTGTTTAAGAGCAGCAATTTCAGCTGGGGATGATTCGGTTGAGGAGGCTCTTGAAGCAAGTTGGTCGGAGTCAGAGAGACAGAGAAAATAGGAAAACTGGTGTTTAACTGAAACAGTTCAGAGTGGGAATTGCAGTGTCTTTAGAAAGAAAAATATTCCAGAAGGTAAAAAACAACTTTCAAAACGAGAGACTTTCTTGAGCCCAGAAACTTTCCAAAGTGACTTGCTGTATGTAAGCTGGATGGGAGCAGTGGCTGGAGGCGCTTTATCCCTCTGATAGAGGGAGTCATTCAGCAGTGGTTGTTCTGCCCTTGGGAGTCCCATCATGGGCTATGAGAGAAAAGAGTGTTTGTAATTTTTATATTTTGATCCAGCTGCTTGTGCTGATATCAGGTGGCAGTGGAGCCCAGATTCCTCAGCTGGAAAGGCTGAGTTCGTGTTGATGGGGAGGGTTTGGTTGCTCACTCAAGACCTTGGGCAAGTCGATTCATCTGTGCAATGGGGATAATCATGTTTATTTTCTTGTCAGAGAATTGCAAAGTTAGGCACATTAAGATCATGGAGCTGAGTAAAGGGATCTAAAATAACAGACATGTATAAAATATTGATCTATATAGAATAATAAATAGATCTGTAGGAATAACATTCTTGACCTGGATAACTTTAAGTAGGCCCAAGTGCTTTGTCTTAACCAACAATTTAACTCCAGCTCACATAATACATCTTCATGTTCTAATCTAGAGAAAGCTTTCTGAAGGGGGAAGCCAGATTCCCTCATTTCAGGCTGAAAAAGACCATTTGATTTAGAAAAAACCAACAGAAATTTGCTGATGTGACACTGTGACATTGATTTTGTGATGTTGTGGCACTGGCTTCTCACAACCACTAACTCAGAGCCCACAAAGGCACTTGGGCCATTTCTCTTGTGATATAACTGCAACTTATTACAGTTGGGCTTGAAACTCTAGTCCTGAGAACAAGCTGGTGATTAAGGGGTGAATCCTGAGTGTCAGAGCAGGAGGATTGTGATGAGGAGGGACCTCTCTCCTGGAGGTCAGTGGAATCAGGCACATGAGCTCATCCACAGCCCTTGGCATTCCCTCCCAAAGGTCTCTTTGCTGCAGTTGTGCACTCCTTGCACACACTTTATTGGCACGGGAACACGCCTTCCCAGCAGGAAATACTGCAGCAATAACCCTACGAGTGGCCAAGACCCAGCTGTAAAGTTTTCCAAGGCCACCTCTGCATAAATAACACATTGCAAGGGCTCCATTTAAAGGCCAGAGAGTCGTAGATGTTCCTCAAGGCCAGAAAGCAAAGAGAGGCAAGGCTGGGGCACAGCTTATTTCACAAGTGTAGGAACCGGGAAGTCTGGGCTGTATTTACCCAGCTGGAAGCAGGTTTCACATCTCTTTATTCCTGGGCTTTGCCTCAGATGCATACTCTCCCATTAGGGCTAAGCAGCCGGAAAAGGCCGAATATGTCTGAGGTCACTTTTGGCTAATTAACATGGCAACAAGTGCTGATTAATTAGTTTGGGTCTGAAATTAGCTGAGATAATTTTTTTGCAATGGCATAGGCCGTTGATTTAGGAACACTTCTTCTCCAAGACAAACAATACTCTGAAAACATTGTTTGTGCAGAAACCTTCATTCACCCTGAAAATTACTACCTGGATTTCTAAGAACTTCAACAGTAACTATTTTATTTCAGTTAAATGAATGTTTTCATTTCTTTTTGCCTGATGGAAAAACTTGCCACATGGGGCATCCAGTGATGATGACTCGTCTTATCATGATCCCCTCTACTTGATTTGTACCTGTATGTTAGAGAAAGTCAAAAAACCCTTTGGGGATTGAGGTCCAGATTTTCAGACCTGCTGGACATCACAGAAGGCAAAAGATGTTGAGGTCTCAATGGAAAATGTGGTGTCCTCTGATCATCAACATGCTTAAAACCCAGACTTGCTGACTTTAACAACATGGTCAGTAAACTACCAATTTTGGTGATGATTTACTATCATTCTAATGTAAGCTGGAGTGTACCTGACCTGTGGATATCCAGAATTGGCTTCCATTGTCCCTCTGACTGTAACCACTTTGGAAATACAAACTTGCAAATGGCAGTAGCTACCACGGAGAATTCAGCTCTGCTGCATGTCAGGAAGCTGCATTTCATTTTCATGGGATTCTTTGAGCTTTAATTCTGCTTCCAGTCCAAATCAGGTTGAAACCATGACTGTTCACAGTTCGTGTGTGCTGGAGACTGTCAGCAGAGATGCACAATGCAAAAAATGCCTGCTAATAGATGCAAAATTCACAGGGCAGCCACAAGAGCTACCCCTGAGACAGCAGGAGTACCCAAAGGGAAAGATCACTGGGGTGTGAACCCAGCAAACCCCTTCAAACAAAGGTGCTTTAAATGTTCAGGTGTAGGTGTCATGTCATTTTGCCATTGCATAAGGAGTGTTTTGTAACTCAGGGCTCCATCCATCCATCCATCCATCCATCCATCCATCCATCCATCCATCCATCCATCCATCCATCCCGGGTAACTCTCCTCCTCTGTGCTGCCTTTGGCCAGAAAACCTTTGCAGGGCAGGGTGTCCCCAGTGGGTGCCACGTATGATCAGCAGCTGTTTTGGGGATTAAAACGCTTCAGCTCCCTCCAGGGGTCTGCAGGTAGGAATAGGCAGCAGGATGTGAAAGCAGAGAACATCTTCCCTCACTGTGGTGCATATCTGAACTACATTAAACCATGTTGATGATTATATATAACCCATCTCATGCAATTTTTTCTTATTCAGTTTTTCCCTTTTGCCAGTATGATAGGATTATTTTTCTGAGTGGTTATCAGATTTTAATAAGTACTGTCCAGAGAGACCCCATAAAAATTCCTCTGAAGTGTATTTTGCCACTAATGCCTCTTTAGTTACAAGTTTTTCTCCCTCTCCTCTTTTTCTTTCACTTTGAGCTGACAGAGCTGCTGTTGCCCAGAGCCAGGAACCAGTCTGGCAGGAGGCTTCTCTTCCTTGATGGGATTCTTCTCACACGAAAATTTATGTGAATTTGCAGGGTCTTCACTAAGGGAGTCACATGATTAATAAAAGGAGTGTGTTGCAGAGGGTTTGTTTCTCCCACAGGTGACAGAAGCTGGAGTCCTGTCACTGTCACATAGAAATGATCCTACAGCAGATCATGGTGATGCACATGGAAACCTCAAGGAAGACTCTGCAGCCCGAAGTCCTTTTTATTTTTTTGCCAAAGGTGAAGTCACTCACACTGATGCTTCCCTTCATTCCACTTAATTTCATTTCTGGGAACTGGCTGCAAACTCCTGACCATGTGTGGTCCCACCAGGGCTGCCTTCATGGGGCAGCAGTTACATGCCTTGAGCCCATGCACTCCAGGTGGTTATAGCTGAGGGTGTTATTCCACTTTACAGCCTGTTTATATCTTTCCTGCTCCACTGTTGTGGTGCTAAATTACTGCCTCATATCCTACCACCAAAGCATCGAGTGACATGGGTCCTCAGACTTTAGAACATTGTCCAAAGTGTTTTGTTGGGAGCTAACACAGACCAAAGTCTTCTGCTTGAATTTCCATTGTCACGTCATTGCTCCAAAATCCAGGCTGTGCTTTCTAATCTTGTTATCTCAGAGCTACTTCATAACATCTTGTCCCGTGAGTCTCCTTCCAATCCATGTTCTTGCAGCTTGTCAAGTTTTAATTTGCCACTTTCTCCTACAACACCTTTTCCCTTTTTGTGATTTCCTCTCTGAGCTGCTTTTACATGTAACCACAAACAAATCCTCCTGGGAAGTCTGAGCTGGTTTTCTCACTCTACATCAATATATTGTCCAAGTTTTTAATAGCACCTATTTCTTCTCAGTTGAATTCTTGAAGAAAACACTTAAATTCCAAACTCTCTCTTCACTGTCCTGCTACATCCCAAGATAGTTGGAAAAAAAATGTTTGTATAAAACTGACTCTTTGCATTATTGGAACCCATATTGGCCTATGCAGCTTAGCAGAGGCTAATGGAGTCAATTGGTCATTTATTTTCCTTCAGTCAGTCGTGAAAAGGGATATCCAGAGAGCAATTCACTCCAAATAGCTTAGGTCTGGATGAATCACTTTTTGAAAAGTGCTTGTTTCTCTTCAGCTCCTGCTATTTTCAGCCTGCTGGGACTAAAAAATTCAGTGTAATGTTCAAACACTGCCACCTCTATTCGACGTACTCATGTACATCACTTTGAATGGTGATGTTAATAGTGATAACTTCTTGCTAACTCTTTAAGACTAGACAAGATATGATGCATTTAGGCAGATCACAGGCTGATCTGATCAGCTGGTCATATGAATTTAGGCCGATCAGATCACAGGCTTAAGCTTTTGAGAGGGACTGGAAAGTTGTATTGCCTGATAGGCATTTGGTCCCTCATTACACCACGAAAAATTCAGTATCAGACCATCAGCATATCTGTACTCATTTGACATTTACATCAGGTCATGCAAATAGATTTTAAGTCTTCACTGGCTTTTTAAATTAGAGACACTTCTTGCTGCTCCAGAAAGGCATTTGTCAGTGGAAAGTCCTTCAGTGGCCTCTGAGCTCCACACCTTGCATGTGAGACATAGCAGAAATAACAGATTGCTGCATGTTTTGCTTGGTTTGTGGTTAATACACAGTGGAACTGGGAAATTAAAGAGACCTATAAATAGCAGGTCTTACTTATACACCTGAACCTCCTGAGCACTGGACCACCTGTGAGGAAACCCGAGCTGGAGCTGAACACCTTCAGCTCCTCCGACTGTGAGCAGAGCAAAGTGGTCAGACCTCCCTCTCCTGCTCCAAAATAAAAGGGCTGAAGGTGCCAGACAGGAGCTGGGAGTTGCCTGTTGGGATACAGCTGCTGGCAGCATCCTCTAGCCAGGAAAGGATGCTCACATGGATGTGCAGAGGCTTAGAAGTGGCTCAGCTACAGCACATGTGGTGTTGCTCCCACTGCGATGGTCTAGAGCAGTTCTGAGTTGCCCTAGTGTGCCATCTTGCTGCCAAACTCTCAGGGGAGCAGGAGTGAACCAATAGGCTGGGATAGGCAGGGAGCTCTCCTGCATAACCCTGTACTACTCCCAAACTGAGGGCAGAACAGAAACCAAGGGTTAGCTGAAATCAGCACTTCCTAGGTGGGAGTCAGAGGATAAAGTCATTCTGGCTTTGAACTGGGGGAACAGGATCTGCTGGCGTGAGCCTGTCACTGCACTCACAGCACCCCAGTACCCAGACTGGGCTCCAGTGGTTGAGGTCACTCCCTATCATGATGCAACAAAAAGGAGAAAGGAAAAGGGGTTTGGATGGAAGATTGAAAGCCAGAGATTGATGTGTCATATGGAAGGTGGAGTGTTACAAAGGTTTGGGGATGTCAGCAGCTGGTCCTCAGAGCACCAGGGCTCAGGCCGTGTGTTTGCTATGGCTCCATGGAGATGGATGGACTCCAGCAGGCTCTGCCCTTGCCAGGCCCCTCACTGGGTGTCATCCTGTCTCCCCATGAGCCCAGGGTTCACCTTCTTCTGGTTCCCTCTGGAAAGAAGATCACTGAATGTGGTTCGAATGATGATGGACTGGAGAGAGGCAAGGCACAGGTCACCAAAGCATCATGTGCACATGCTTTGGTTCATAAGGAGGTGCAGGCTTCAGGTGAAACTTTCTCTGGAGCATCTCTTTCATGGCAGCTTCTGCTTGGAGGCTGCAAAACAGCCTCTTTGCATGTTTCCCACTCCAACTTGACCACCTGGTTTTGCAGGACTGGTGGGAGCTGCACAGCTGGAGCAGCAATGTCTCGGTCTGGTCTGACAAAGGTGATGGGCCAGAAACGGGGAGGAGACATCCACACATATTCATGGGCCCACACACATGAAAACTCCCAAGCTTCATCCTCCTAAAGAATCCAAGATAAAGAGACATGGGGGGAAAGTTTAAAGGTTTGTCAAGCAGAGCTCAGTGGTGGCTCTGGCAATGTTGTTTCAGAGGAGTGAGTACATAATATTACATACCTACGTGTTTAAATCAATCACAGCCCCTCTGCCTTCTCCACATTAGATCCTATCAATAGCAGCTTTATGCAGGCAGGAACATAACCTGGGGACTGCAGCACCAACACGGTGTCAGGGGAAGTTAGTGCAAATTGCTCCATCGGCTGGACATTAAAGCAAGGAGTGATATCACTCTTAAAATAAGAAACCTAACGTAATGTGCTTTAATAGCTGAATAATTGCTGTGAGCAAAGAAGGAGGCTTTTGTGAGAGAGGATCAGTGAAAGCCAGGAGTGAGTGCTCATGACATCACAGCAGTGCACAAGAGAAACTTTATTCTCACAGCTCCGCAAAAACGGCTTGTCAAGCTGCCAGTCCCAGATAACTTGGTGGGAGACATTAGGGAAGAGTTAATAAGATGATTGATTTACAGCTGGAAAAAATTAAAGAGTCTGAAAATTGACAGACTGACATTGTTTGGAAGATTCGCGAGAAACCTCCCCCATTTCTTTGGAAAAGAAGGTCAAATGCTTCTATCAGTCGTTCACAGCCGAATTTGGAGCTTGCAGCACTTCAACAGGTATTCTGGGGGACTCACTGTCAGTTCCCCTTCATGGGAAGCAGTTGTGAAACTATTATCATCCTAATTTAGCGATGTAAAAATAGATCTTAAAAGTCTGGACCTCTTATGGGAAGAAGTGGGTTTAAAATATTTTATTTAAATTTACCAGCTGTGGATCAGATCCAAAACCTTTATGAAACTTCTGCATTTCTTATTGCTGGATTTGAGTGCAGTGTGTTTTCTTTACTTGTTAGGGAAAACTGTCAACTTTGTCTCAACTCTGTATATATTTTTACAGTGGTTTGCAAGCACAAGGGAAACTAAGGGTCCTTTCACAACTTTTGGAGCTGGTCCATCATAATTTTTTTTAAGAATTTACTTTGTAAAAATACTTGTTAAGATTGAAACACATGATTTATCGTTGATAGAAACAAAATCCCGCAGACACTGCATTGTGTCTTTGCAAAGAAACGACCTTTATTCTTAAAATGCCATTTTTCAGGCACAATGGCAGGGGCAGCTCCAGGAGCCATTTGCACCTTGGTTTTCTGCAGCAAAAGGCAAAAGCATCCATTGAAAGTAGTTGTGGAGAGACAACACTTTTATGTTTTCAATCTTCAATCACCCATTTAAAAAGAGGTTTTTATTTTTAGTGTCAATATGTTTGATCCATCAGTTATACAGCTAATAAGGGGCAAGTCTGGCTTTCAGAAGTCTTTCATGGGTTTCCAAAGACATAAAGAAACTTGCTCCAGACTCAATTTCAGTCAGACCAGACATGAAAAAACCCACCTTCACAAATGCATGTGTGAGTTGAGGGCAATGATGTAATGAACAGAATTAAGAAGGATATGACGTTTGTCTCAGATAAAGAGGAAAGAAAGGAAAATAAGGCCAGACACCAGCAATACACACTTTGAGGCAACAACAAACACAGTGACATTATGTCCATAGCTCAGCTCTATTATTGAGGTCACTTAGGAAAGCGAGTGTCTAAAAAGAGCAACACAGTTGAAGAATTTAAGTCTCTCTTTACCAAAAAGTAAACTCTCTGTTGGCCTTTGCATGAGATAAGTATCAAGTTGTTTGGGTTTTGGGGAAGAATGAAAAGGACCAAGGTAAACTACAGAAGGAGAGCAGCTGAAGAGGTTTGAAAACTCTGGTATTTGAGTCTGACAGACTCCAAAGCCAAATGAGTTTTACCAAGAACTTTGCTCTTTATTTAAGACATACTAGATCTTATCATCATCCGACAAACTCATTGGTGAATCAACAGCCTGTTGAGTTATCCCAACTTTTGGAGCCTTGTGGAGTAGATCTACTTAGAGTTGTGTTCTGTGCTAAAATCCTCCTAGACAGCCCAACAGCAACTCTCCCAAGCTAAAAATAACCCTCAGTTTTACCTAAACGTATGCTGACATGTCAAATTAATTTCATTTCCTGCCTGGCAATGAGAGCCAAGTGATACCTGTGATGGGTTTTGAGTAAGGAGGCTTTTGACAGTGTATGGATTGATGCTCTCATAACTTAGGGCAGTGCTGTCTGGAGGAAATCACCGTGTGAGAGATGTAATTTGGATATTCACTTGGTTGAAAACACCTTATCAGAACAAAAGGGATCCTAACAAGCCAAGTACCTGATTAGGAATCCAACAATGTAACGTTCACTGAAAGCTGTAAAATGGGATGTTTAAGAAGAATACAAATGCACAAGTACCACATCAAAATTAATTGACCGAAGAACAGTCTGGCGTAAAAGTGGATCGTGAGTTAAACATGGACCAAAATTGCAATATCACACCAATTCTTAGGCAAATCTCAGTCAGGGGTGTATGAAGATTATTTCTTTGCTTTCTTAGCATGTCTGAGGTCTTGTCTGAAACACTGTGTCTCACTTTGAACCCAGTACTGTTAAAGGCCAGAGACAGAGGCTGGAGGTCATCACACTGATGTTCACACCCAGCTGCACAGAGCAACTGAGGAAGGTCAAGATGTTTGGCCAGAGGAGAAGAGCAGGAGGTGACTCTGTGACATCAAAAAGATGCTGTAGGAGATCAGTGACTGACTGGTGCCTTCACACTTCAGGAAAAAAAAACAATAGCAAAACCAAAAAAAACCCCAAACAAACAAAAAAACCCAACAAAACCCCCCAAAAAACACAAAAAAACCCCACAAAAAACCAAACACCCAGCAGCATTTATTTCTAGGGAAAATGTATCTTTTTCATAATTTTATTTCTTATTTAACATTTTCTAAACACAATAAAACTTTTTATTTCCTTGCATCCTGCTTGGATTTTAGTGTTTCCTGTTTCAGGGGAGGTGAGGTACAATCATGGGCAGAGCAGGCTGTCAGGCAGTACTTCCAAATGCCAGACTGATCTTTTTTCTTTAAATGAAACCCCCAACTAAAACAGAAACCAGCAGCTCAGGGGTGGAGGGCACAGAGAGATTATTGCTGAGAAGGGCAGAACGGGAGGATAAAATGTGCAGCTTTTGAAAAATCCTTTCTGTAACAACAGAGTTCTTCCTGTTTGCAGACAAAAAGAACAAATCAAAAATATTCTGCCAGCTTTAAAGATACTGATTTAGGAAACTAAGGCCTAATGGACTGGAATATCATCTCCATGTTTTCAGTTTCCTCCATTTTACCCAAATCATTCACTTCAATAATTAAAGGATAATGAGCCGAACAGTTTTCCCGTTTATAACCAACTATCTCTGGATAGAGATTCAAAATAATAATTAAAAAATTAAAAAAAAAGGAATCTTGCCTAAAGAACATGCTTGCAGATAATGTGAATATCCTTCACTTTCCCTCTCCAGGGGTTTTCCTGGCTGCCCTCTCTCAGTCAGCTGCCATTCCATAGGGATGCTATTAGAGGCCAGTGAAGAGTCTGCTTTTGGGCAGGATGATCCATCAAGACCCACATTCCTCACACAGAAAGAGTTTCCCTCCTAGAAAAGAGGTTTGTACCTATCCATATAGAGAACTTCATTGATTAGATAGAAAGAAAAATCCTAATTACAGCACTTTCTAAACTTTTCTTGACCTTTCCCTGACATCATCACCTCTTGGACCCGCTCCCTGCTCAGTCTATGACAAGGATCAGGGAAAGGCAGGGCTGGCCGTAGACAAGAAGTGGTTTAGGAAGATTTTCCACCAAATCTGCATTTTCTGCATTTTTAAAAATCTAATGTAAAACCAGCAACATTAACAAGTTCAAGCAGTAAAACATCCCTTAATTTTTGTGTTCAAATTCATGTGTCTAGATTCACTCCACCTAAATGTAGGCACTTCTCTGGCTGTGACCTTCACTCCCAGTGCCCAGCACGGACACATAGATGTCCCTAGCAGGTAACTCAGTGGTTTCTCAGGGATTCCCGGCCTTGTGCAAGCAATAACCAGCACTCAAAAATCCCCTACAAGGAGCCGGAGGCCTTTCAAACATTTCATTGACCAGGCCTGGACTTTCTCAGGATCATCAGGATTTTTTAAAGTGACATGTGTAGCAAAAACATCAATCAAGACAGACCAGTATTTGATATTTTCTTGCTTTTGGTTTTTCTCCTAAAAACTACCCAATACCCATCCCCTCTCTTCATCACAGTCTGATGCCCCTGACCAGCCAAAGTATTAATAAATTAGTTATGAGTTTTTCCAAGCAGTAAACTATTTAAAAATAAATAAATAAATAAATAAGAAACACAGCAGTATCTAAGAGCTTTCCATGCTGGAGTTTGGTAGCTTTTCAGAGCCATAAAATATTTACTTTAATTTTTTTTTCCATTAGGTCTTAATTCTCAATATTTTATAAGAAGCTAAATTATCCAGGAGAACTGAGTTTTCATTTTTTGGGGGGAAAAAATCCCAAAAGGTATTTGCCTAATTAGAAAAATGACCATCAAGCAACTGAGTGCTGAAAAATTTCTGATGGAGAGAACTGAGCACAGAAGGAACTAAGCACAGACTTAAAAAATTCAGAACTGTTTATTTTTTCCTTCAAAGAGGATCGGTTTTAAGAACTGAACAAATTGAAATTCATTTGCACTCCTTTATCTTTTGCCCCCAAAGCAAAGCACTGCTCTTTATTCTCTTCTTTCAATGCCACTTCCTTCTCTGGGCCCCTTGCTGGACCAAGCCCCTCTCAGCTCCCCATGGCAAGTGCCTTCATCCCCCCATGTTCCCCACAGCACTTCCCTGCCTCGTGTCCTGCACACTTATCCCAGGGAAAATAAAAATTTGAAAACCCAAATTCAGAGTGCAGCCCCAGGACTCTACTCAGAGAGTCCTTGCTGCCCTCAATTTTTTTTTTTTAATATGTAAAAGCCTAGAAGGGCTTCTGTCTGTGCCAAAGCATCCAAGGTCCTACCCCACATCCCCTGGAGTTTTCAGGATCTCTTGGCTCAGACACGAGAGAGGGGAAGGGGAGCTGGGGGAAAGAGGACATGTTTCATCAGAGTGGAGCCACCATAAAACAGGTGAAACACCAGTGTTAGGTGTCTTCTCATGTGACAACTCAGACTGGCTGGCACACACTGTGGTCTGCCTTGGCATGACTGCAACTCATGGGCAAACAACAGGAAGAGGGAAGGAGTCATAAATGGCCATAGGCTGGCCCAGATATGGTACATAGGGGACATCATTGAATGGTGACATGGGTGGCCCTTGGACACCCATTGGCACAGTCCTCACTGGGAATGTACAGTTTTATGTTGCCTCCAGACTGAAGACTGGAAGGGAAAGCCCAACTCTGGCGTATTTCAGACCCTGTCTAAGCACAGAAAAAATTTCTCCCATGACCCACTTCTGTATCATGGCTAGTCACCCTTTCTGCTGACACATCCAAGGCATCACAGTGTCATGGAATGTCACCTAATCGTCCCCACAGAGGCAGATTTTGCCTCCCTGTTGCCCTTGCAGAGGCTAGAGAGCTGCAGCCTGGGGAGCAGCACTCGGCACACGCAGTAAATGGGGATGAACACTCTGATAATGCAGCATAGTGGGGTTGGAATTTGCCATAACCTTCCTCATTAATTACATGCAGTTAAAGGTTATTAATTATGTCTTGTCAACATGAAACTGTTTTACTGTCCAAAGGCAAAGCTGAGTTGGACACAAAGAGCTGGAGGTTTGTCCTTCCCTCTGATGAACCAGTCACCCCCTGTCTACACTATCTCCATCCCACCCCCTCCTTTCCCCCAAATTGAGAAAGAATTTGCATTATTCCTCTGAAAGCGTTAATTGAGAGGAGAACAAACAGAGTCCCAGGCAATTTGAAGAAGCCTCATTACTGACTGAAGGCTTGTTTTGAATCAACGTCCGTCAAAACAACAATTGCACCGCCCTGGCCCAGCACCAAAACTGTACTGGGAGGGCTGGTGGGAGAGGCGGGGGTTTTGTTCTCCAGGAGCCAGTTGTGTACCTTTAATGATGACCACTGCAGCCAGCTCCTGGCTGATTTCTGCACAGCCCAGTGCGTCCTTTCCCCCATTAAACCCTTGTTACCCAGCAGCAGGACGAAAGCCACGGGCCGTGCAGAGGGGCTCCAGACAATGTCACACTTCTCTGCCTGGAGACCACCCGCAGCAGGAGGTGCCACTTGCAATTAGGACAAGTTTGTTTTCTGCTTTGCCTAACTTTGTCCCAGCTGGAGAAGAGCTCCAGCCCTGGACAGGGTGAGACGTGAGTGCTGTGCAGAGAGACGGAAGGGATGAAGTGCCTTCTGCTCCTCTGTACAGGAGGGCAGAGTTGTTTCAGGCACAAGGGGGGCTCTGCAACAGCTCCTGTGGTTGTTCTTTCCTCTTGCTTTTCTCCTTTCCTTTGGGCCAAAATTCCCATCTTTGGTCACTTCTCAATTTGCTGGATGGGATGACCCCATCTACCTTCAGGCATGCCAGAAGTGAGGTCCAAAGTCAACATGGGGACATTGGAGTCTAAGACGGGGCTAAGGATGTCCCTGCCTCTCTCCCTTACACTTAGGGGCATCTACCCATTGCCTTTCCTTCCCCCTCCCTAACTCACTATCCTTAAATTGCTGCGTTATCCTAATCTGGATGGTAATTCTTAAATGGGTGAGAAGGATGGGAGGGAAGGAAAGAGACAATGTTTTTTCCCAGCAGCATCCAAGGCTGTTTGGACCCAGAGATTCTGCTTTCAGCCCACCTGTGCTTTCTGGGGGAGCAGTATAAGGCCTAAGGCTTCTGCCTTTGGGGCCAACAGATTTCTCCCCTGATGCTGGACCAGCTCTGTAGGATGATCACTGAACTTAAAAGGAGCGTAGGGATATTCTTGTTAGGAATAAGGAGACAATCTGTTTGCTTTGTGTTTGCTCTTTGTAACTGATGCTGAAATACCAGCATATGAGAGCAAAGCTGTGCTGAGCCTGCTTTTAGAGCCTGGGCAGTGCATGTGCAGCTCATCACCACCACGGCTCTCCTACAAGTGCCCAGCTGATATAAAGTGGTCTTCAAACAGTCTAATAGTAACTGTTTTCTCTAAACATTTACAACCAACAAAATGTGCCTGTGTACGTTCAGCAGAGGGCCAAGGAGAAAAACAGCAGCTGCTCCCTGCATTCCTGCTGGAGTTTGTATATATTCCAGTGCTTTTTAAAGCATCTATTTACATTTGCATTTTGTATCCCTCTTCACTTCCTGAGGAGACTTGGCCAAATCCATTCCTGGTGCAAAGAGGGTGCATTGCCCTGACAGGAGCACAGCCACACTCCCTCTCCACTGGGCAGAGGGATGACCTGACACACATGTGACTCTCCTGCTTTACTTGTCCTTAGGGAAAAAGGCCCTGGCGTTTGTTTGGAGTGCCCAGCCCATGGACCATGCAGGAGGACTGGTAGCTTGTGGTCACTCATGGCAGCACCTGAGCTCGTACCATCCCCTGGGGCTTCCCAGCAGGCAGGGATACTGCTGAGAGAATGCTGCCTTCTGTACATCATGTAAGTGAGGCAGCTCAAGGCTGAGAGCTGTGGGAAACTACCCTGGACCTCCCAGATCATCTGCCAAAGAGCACATCAGCACTACAGCTCCTCTGCTTTCAAACTGAAGCATGGCCACTCAGAAGATCAGTCTCTTTTAGAGCTGAATAAATTCTGTTGGCTTCAGCAACAAGCACAAACCCACCCTGAAGGGATGCAGGAGATAGTGTGGCTTTCTGCTCAGCAGGAGCCACGGCTCAGCTCTTACCAGCTCCTTCTGGGAAGTAATGAAGCAGCTACCAAAGGCTGTGAGGAGAGAAAGTGCCATTCAGCCTCTGTTGGGCTCTGGAGAACTGTGTTTTTATCAGAGAGCATGTGATATCTTCAGTCTTTCCCTCCTTAATGATGTCTTAGAGCAGCTCATTCCCTGCTAAGCATTCACTTGGATCAGGTCTTATTGCCCAGAGAAGCAATTCTACCAAGGGGGAAGAAAGACAGGCAGTTGTGTATGTCCTCCTGGGATAATGCTCACCTTGGGAAGTCTGCACATCATACACTCATCACTGCAATGAGTGTCCCTGCTCTCACTCATGGGCCACTGCCAGGCAAGGTGCCCCCAGCCCTCTCACTACTCCAGGCATCAGGTAGACTTTTTATTAAAATTCCCTGTGGGTGTTCTTGATGATGGAAACATCCTCTCTTTGGGAAAGTGCTGTTGGATGAGCCAGTCTGTGCTCTGCTGAAACATGGAGACCAAAGAGCTCTCAAAGCATCACCCCCAGAGCAGCAGCATCCCCTGCATCCCATATCCCAAAGGGCACAGCCCTTGCTGGAGTTGGGGGCACAGCAATGAGGGCTGTTACTCTCTTAGGGATTGGATGGGAAATTCCACCAAGTTCTGACCTGGAATGCTGTGCCATGTCAAGGATTAAATTCCTTCTAAAAGGCAAACCTGAAGCTCATGGGTGTGGATTACAGGGAGGATGCTGCCGACAAGTTGAACACTTTGCTCATTACAAAATAAAAAATATGTGAGGCTGCTGAGGCTGGATTTAGAATCTCAGAGTTTTCTGATTTCTGCTAACAAAATCTTTAGCCTGGAGGTAATTGAGAAGGTTAGGGGAAGAGGAAAAGGAAACTCTGGTGCTATGTCTGATATCTCCCTTCCCTGCTTCTCTCCCCTGCCTTTGCGTGGATCCTTAAAGCAAGGGACATACATTTACATTTCCGGTTCATTCCAGATGTCTTTTTCTTTGGATGAGAAGATAAAAAGCCTTTTGCCTATAGCAAGACATTTAACGATCTTATATATTAAACAAAATGCTGCAGGGGCATGTATTTAAGGCTAAAACCATCCAGGCTGCATTTCAGAGCATTTTCCTGGGATCAGGAGGGGATTGGAATGTCCTGTGCATCGTGATAAAATGTCCTACAAGTCTTTCTGCAGGGCATGACCCCATAAACCCAGGTGTTGTCCTGGTAGAGCAAGGGACCTGCTCCTCTCCCCCAAGCTGCCTCCCGTTCACTTTAATTATCTGGTGCACCGCAGCAGGTATCTTGCATGGTTGATCACCTTTAATGGCTCCTCAACAGTAGAGATTTAATTAAATTAGCAGCTTCAAAAACAAACGTGGAAATGAAGAGAAAATAGGCCTGGCGTGTTAAACATAAAAAACTTTATCACTTAACAGTGACATTAACAAATGATGTTCATTACTAATTTTCCAAGTGACCAAGTCTGATATCTGATGGAGATGTGGGAAATTCCAGTAATTCTCTTTTAATCATTTCACTTTGCATGATGGAAGATGGGAACTGCTCGCCAGTAACACAGTGCTGGGCCCAAGAGGGGAGGCAATTCTTCATGAAAGAAGAGCACAGGTTTTGTGTTGGTGCAGCATCAATGTGACCAGAGACCGAGACAGAGGCAGAGCAAGTGCAGCGGTGTTTTAATCAGAGAGCAGGTTTTAATTCCCAGGCTCAGAAGAGCTGGTTGATCAGCTTTGCTTCCTTGTGGCTGCATCTCCAGAGAGAACATAAAGAGCTGCATGGTGTAAACCACTGCAATTTCATAGCAGTTAACAGCAAGAGGCCATAAAAGCTACGCTGCTTTTTACTTTAGCCCCCCTTGAAGATCCATCCTTTTTGTACCTACATGAATCTCTGATGAATTCCTAAAAGCCATGAGTATATTTATATTTCTGTGCTGCTCGTTCCTGTTTGCCCGTGTTAACTGCCACCATCTGCTTTCACCTCTGTGAGTTGTGCTGTGCATCCCATATTGGACTCTGCTTTCACTCCCAGATTTTGTAAATACACCTTACAAAAAAAGGAGATGAGAACTGACACTGATTACAATGTCTCACTCCATCCCTGTTTGATGTGGAGGAGCTTTGCACTCCTTTATTTGCTTTATTTTCTTCTTGCTCACCTTTCAGAACTGCTGTCCCTGCATGTTTTTCCCTCTGCAGTGTTTGTGGCTGATTCAGTGACTGCAGAGGTGTTTGCTTTTGTAGGCAGATGTGTTCTGGGAGAACGTGCGTGTGCTTGTGTGGGATGTGACAGGACATGCTGTACCAAAGCCCCAGTGCAAACAGTTGCTGGTTTTGCCTGGTTTTTTGTTGTTGTTGCTGCAGGAGTTGAACAACACCTGCCCAGTACAACACAGGGACCAGAGCTCAAGGGGGGAGATGACCCTGGCTGTCCTATTGACCTTGTTTCTGCATCACAGCACTGACCACCCTGCTCAGGCAGAGATGATTTTTAAACACTGTTAATGAATATAAATTTGCAACAATATCACCTGTATAGACCTTTTCATTCTAAATCCTATACCTCTAAAAAAGGCAACCTCAGTGCCAAAGAGCTTGCAGTAATACCTGACAGTGCTTCCCACACTGGTTACAAACAATTGACCCTGTTGCAGGCAGCTGTTAGTTCATGGTGCATCCCAGCCCAGTGACAGCCTCCACTGCTTTGGGAAGACAGACACATCTGGGATACACTGCTGAGACTGGAACAGCACCTCGAGTACACAGGGTGGCTTCACCTCCCTGTTTCCCATGGGTGTTTCATAGGATCATAGTTCACACTGGAAGGGAATTTTAAAGGCCATCTCGTTCCACTCCCTTTGCCATGGGAAGGGACACCTTCCAATAGACCAGTTTGGTCATAGCTCCATCTAGCCTGGCCTTGAAAGTTTCCAGCAATGGAGAATCTTGGGCCTTATTTCCTGCTGGAAATTAGAGCATCTTTCTATGCCCTAGTTGTACCTCACACCAGTAAAAGCAGGCTGCATCCACTGTGCTCAGTGCAGGCTCAGCCCTGGGACAGCAGGGCCCTGGTGTTGCTCACGATGGGGACAGTTGCTGCTCTAAGCCTCAGTTTGATTTAGTTTAGGTTTCAGAGGCAGCATATAAACATTCCCAGTGAAGACACTTCTTCCAAGGGGCTCGGCCAAGTGGGGTTTCCTTCTCCATGTTTATGAGAAAGCATTTTGTTTAGATAGGAAAGCAAATGATAAAATCCCCACATTCCTCCCCGGCACATCTCAGCCAGCTCATCGGCCCCTGAGATGGAGATTTACCACAAACTCAGAGGAAATTTGGATTAATAGTCCCTTATTAAAGCATTGCCAGTGTGTCTGTGGGTCAGAGGCACCACAGGCTGGCTCAGGAGCTGGGAGAGGGTGGGAGGCATCTCTGGCAATGCAGCTGCAAACCAAGAGTTGCCCTGAGATCCATTACAGTAGAAAATGCCTTTCCTAAGGACTCTTCTAGCCCATGAATCAATCCCAAAGCCTACCTACAGCCCAGGGAGGTTAGAAAAGGTGGTATTGCCTGCACTGTGTCCTTGAGAACTATGAAATAAGAGAGAGTTTGGAGTTTTGCCCTTCAGGGCAGGTTGAAAATTCACCTCAGTATGAACACCAGCAGAAAGATTTACACCCATGCAGTACCACTCAAAATAGGCTCTAAGTGAGAATTAATTGGTATCTATACCTCTGAGCAGGGTGAATTTCCCCTGGGCCTGAATAACTTCTGCCTGAGCCTTTCATGGAGTTATTATTACTTTCATTAAAAGAGGGAGAAAAAGGGTTGAAAATCTCCACTGAGAACAGCTGGCTAATTTTTGCTCTTTCTTTATAACAAACTCAGGCCAGGATCTGGTTGCTGGCAAGCACAGCCCCAACATCTGCAGAAGGAGAGGCCTCTGGAATTTTCCAACTGATGTGAAATATTTCCCCAGTTAACAACAGTGTCTGTTGAGATAGGGATGGGGTGACCAGGTGACCATTTTTTGGATACACAGCTGGGTATCACAGGGCAAGCAACTGAAAGAAAACCCAACCTCACACAGAGGGGCATTCCACAATCATGCTCCGAGGGGTCAAGTTTTCCTTCTGGGACTGCTTTGAGGAACAGCAGCCTCCTAATCTCGGGTCTTGCCTAGTTTCCTCCTTGATTTGCACGGTCTGTACAAGGGAAGGGTCTAATGCCCCCACTGACCTCCAAAGATCCACAGTCAGTCTCATAAACATCAATCCCATGGTGTCCTCCACACTGAATTTCCAAGAGCTTTACACAGCAGTCAGTAAAGCTGTTTCTCTCCACACACACCTTGGACAAACGAGGCCCAGAGCTGAGGAATGACTTGCCCAGCTCACCCATCCAGCAGCACCACCGCCCTCCTAAGGGCCAGCCTTGGCCTTGCTGGAAGAGCTGGTCCTTCGCCTCCCGTACCTTTGGGATTTGACTCCAGGAGCTTCCAAATGTGATTTTATGAGTGACTGATGGCTTCAGTATGACCCAAGACAGCGGGACACACCCTGAGAACCTGCAAAGCAGTGAGTGCATTTCCCTTGGTATTCCCAGGATTGGCACTGGGGGTGGAAGTGAGGAGAGAAAGCACCAGGATCGACCTCACCTCTGACTCTGATCAAGCTGGAATCCCCAGGCAGAGGCATGGGAAGGCTCCAGATTAGCTGACACCAGTCTGAGGGCCTCAGTGGGGCAGTGACCTGGCAGCTCTCACCTCCAAGCCCCCAAACCCCTTCCCATCCTCCTCACAGTTCAACCACAAAACAAAGGGAGCCAGTTCCCACCCGGGGACACGCTGGGCATCCTCAGGAAGGAGGCAGCGCAGGGGTTAAGGCTCTTGGCAGCATTTCAGTGGTACGATGCAATAAAATATTTTATGACATTTTTACAATATTGTGCAATGGGATTTCAAGACCTCAAAAGAAAACACTGTGTTAAAGTAAGATGCAGCTGAGTGGAGCAAGCCCAGCAGGTACGAGTTTATCTCTCTTCCTCCTCTCTCCTCCCTCCTCCCACTGCCCTGGCTGCAGGCAGGAGCACATGCTCACCATGCCACAGGCCAGCCCAGCTTCCTTGGTGCTTCCCAGCACATCTGTGCCGAGTTTATGTGTGTGTCACATACTTCCACAGTGAGCACATACTACATGTTGCTGCAAACAGCCCCAATAAACATCAGAGCCAAGTGTGCCTAAATATTACAACATATTAAACACCCTTTAGCCTGATCCATAACCTTGTAATTGGTATAAAAATAACATCTCATCTTGAGGAGGATTCCATGGTTGCCATTGTTCATCAGGTTGTCTCTAAGTCAGAGGCTGTGAGAGTGCCCCAGGGACAGGACACTGGGCTGGCTCAGCCTGGTCAGGACCACAGGGGCATTTTGATGATCTTCTGCTACCCCTCCAAAAATGAAGGCACTGGATAGGCAGAAAATTTGCCCGCAGTTCCAAGGTAAATTTGACCAGGACTGTTCCAGATGCTCAGGGATCAGAGAATGCTACTTAAAACATGCAGGAGCTTTAACACTAATCCCCAAAGTTGGATAGTGGAAGACAAGTCTTTAGCTCCCTCAAGGAAGATCTTCCTTCCCCATTTCAACCCTTCTGGTAACAACATGGGACAGGAATGTACTTTTATAGCCGAGGCAGCGAGGAGGTTCTTCTGTAATCGCTTTATTCCAGGAACTGACGCTCTAAGAAAAATCCCAAATATCACAAGGCTTGGCATAAAATCGTACAAATTGGCAACACTACATTCGGAGTGAGGCAAGCTAAGAAAAGCCTAATCCAATCTTATGCTTTTGGGTCCAGGCATCACGGCAGCAGATTGCCTGGGGTGGTTGGGAAAGAAAGGCCTGTCCCAGCATGGGATGTGTCCAGGCTCTCAGCAGAGCAGAGGGGGCTTCACAGAAGAAGCCCCAGCGTTTGAACCTCTGCAGGCAGAGACATCCCACGTCACGGCTGATTTGTCTAATCAAACAGAGCAAATCCCTCGCTCTGATCCTGCTGATGGCTCTAAATTGCTTTAACCATTGTGAAATGAGCCACACAATACATTCTCAGTGTAAGCAATTTTTTTTTTTCTCCTTAACAGCTCTTTGGCTTGACTTCAGTAGGAGGCTCAGCTCCCTTGGGAGGTGATGATGAGAAACTGATGTATGTGTAGACTCACCTGAGGTGCTTTTACTCCTTTGTTTCCTCCTGTTGATCACTAATATGTTTTTTGTTACATGGCTTCAGCCATTCCCAGAGCTTCCTTGCTGTGGATGCTGGACATGCTGACATGAAAGCAAGTGTGTAATTGTCTGCAAGTGTGTAATTACAGCCTCATTAGGCAAGAGGGGAGAAGGATGACCTGCCCAGGGTCTGCTGCCACGCTGGGGCTGGACACGAGCTGTCTGATCCCCCTGAAGGCATCTGGTTCTTCCCAAAAGAGAGTCTCCCTTGCCTGACCATGGGAAGTATGTCGGGAAGAGTTGTTACCCATGCAATAAATCCTGGCTTTATCAGCCCTTGCCTCTCTTCAGCAACACTTCTCAGTGCCAAAGCAACTCCACGGGTCAAACCAACAAGGGAAGTTGTGCAATGAACTGCATTAAAATACCAGCACATTTGCTGCTCTGTTTCTCAGGGAGTTTTCCTTCCCTCTTCCAATTTTGAGGATCTCTTGTGCCCTCAGACTTCACTTTTTTTTTTGGAACTGCGTCAAACATGGTAACATTTCAATATTGAAAGTTTGAGCAAAAGTAACATGTGGCACCGTTTGTCAATCACAATGAACCTTTTTTGCTGCTGGGAAAGGTATTATTTGAAAGCCCCAAATTTTCTCACAGTGTAAATTTTCCAGCCAAATGGTTCCAAACTCAGATTTTTTCATGAGATGTCAAAAAAAAAATCCTAGCCATACTTAGCTATATCTCCCTCAAATTACTAAATTTCTCTGCTTTGCAAGTCAAATTTGAGGCAAGTACCTCCAATTAGGAGGATTTTGCCTGGCAGGTGGTAAAGAGGGGTTTTTTTTGTACGCCTGAAGTCTGTGTGCAAAATCCTGGAGCAATGTTCTGCTGGAAAATACCATCCTCCCTGGCAGAGGTGCTTCCCAAAGTGACACCTCAGCCTGTGACTGCCCACAAACCACGGGGGAGCTGCTGTTGGTTTAATGTTGTTTTCCTGGGGAACCTGAGCATTATCCCGCTCACACAAATAAATCCCGAATATTTGTGGGTGTCATGGGTGACCTGGTGAGTAAAATACCTCAGTGTACATCCCTCCTTTAGCATGAACTGCCTCTCACCTTGGGATTTCATCTTTGGGATATTTTGGGGCAGGGTTTTTTGGTGAAACTCTTCCAGAGCAGGAGAGGCTCCTGGAATCTTGAAGACCTTTGAATGGGAAGCAAGAGTCCTGCACAGGGACAGGCTGAGTTCTGAGGCTCAGCTGCATCAGGGACCCTGCTGGGTGGTGACAGAAGGTGACAAATGTCCTTATCATAAAAGGAGCTCTTCCTTGAGCTGCTTCCCACTTGTCTGCAAAGCTCTGTCAAGTCACAAGTCTCAACTCTTTAAAAACCATAAAGGAAACCAGAAAAAATTTTGGCTCAGATGAAAAAAAAGGGTTTTACAAGCGATGGCGGAGGGGAAGGTTGTATCTCCTCTGAAGTACCTGTGGCTCCACCACTCAGCATGTCCACACTCACAGTGAGGGATCTCCACTACTGACATCCCCCTCAGCTCATGTGCAAAACCCCCTCCCATCTGCCTGCAGATTTATCCAAGTCCCCCTCCAGCACCTCACAGAGTCCCACCATCACCCCTCTCAATGGTTTTTCCCACTCCAAGCTTTCTTAAGACATGAGGCTTTTGATGCCCCAGCTTGGGCTCCCAAAGCACCTGCAGCTCACCTTGAACTCTTCTTCACTCAGGGATCCTTGCAAAGCATCTGCTGGCGGCAGCACCTCTCCCAGGAGAGCTGGGAATGTGCCTGGACCCCCTGGGTGCCCTGGCTCCTGAGCCAGCTGCTATCAATGGCATCAGAACTTGGATTACATCGATTCTTGTGACATTGCCCAACTGAAACCCTGCTCCCCGAGGGAGGCTCAGCTTAATTGACTGTGGTTATTAATATTGTATTATCGGCAGCCAGATGGTCCAGAGACAGGCAGTTTTCATACATTTTACTGATGTCCTTCAGTGGAAAATTATTTCCACTTATCTTTCATCCTCATATACTTCAGGTGGAACTAAGTATTAACAGCAGCAGCACTCTCCACCATGAGCAAAGTCACCACAAGGAAGTGCCTGGTGTGAAGAGGTGTTCAGTTAAAACAGCTCCCTGGAATGGCTGGGGGGTGGGAGGTGGTGGTGGGTCCTTCCTGTCAAGCCTGAAAAACACCTGGAGTGGCACTGCTGGGAACTTACCTCTTTGCTCTTTTTATTTCACTTTTCCTGACTTTTTGAATGACACTCGAAGAGCTGGCAGTGGTGGGTGCTTGAATCACAAAGCCCCCAGAAGCATCACCCAAACCTTTCCAGATAAAGCCTCCACACACAGGCATCTATACAGGTCCCTGGGCTTGTCAAATCTAAAACTCATTTGTGGACAAATAGAGCTCAGGAACAAGGGGAGAAGCATCTTTGTATCATAGTCCTGGGTAGAAAAGTGGGAACTGCTTCAGGGTGATCTTTAACAAAGAGATTTTTTGGTTCCCAAGAGAGATTCAGTCCTAGGAAGAGACAGATGGGTACCTCTTCTCAGGTCATTTCACTTGATCCCGGTTCCAGCATTGTCCATTAGCTCCTTCTACCCTTGAGATGCAAATGATATTTGGGATTAAGAGGAAGAAGACCTTGGGCTTTACATTGCCAGAGGAAATCGCCCTGCATGGCTCCATGTGCCCCACAGTGTGCAGAGTTGACCCATCTGAGGTCCCCAGAGCTGATCCCAGTCCTGGCTGTGACACCAACTCACCTCATGGCCCTTGGCACATCCCTGCAGCACCTCAGTGCCCACATTGATACCCCAGCACCACCTCGTGCACTTACAGCATCACAAGGTCTGCCAGGAGTTGTCCTGAAGAAAAGAGTCTCTCCAAGGCATGGTGGTGACAGAGTTATCCCGTAACAAGCTGACACCCCCCTCAGAGTGTCACCACCACGTCACCTCTCTCATTAACTCCCCTCCTAATGAGTATTGCTGCTGACAGTTCCAGCTGACCTCAGAGAAGGTTTGAGGGTGGGCTGGAGGCTCGAGAGGTGTGGATAGGGTGTCAAGAGAAAGTGCTGGGGGTACCAAGAGCTCCGGGGAACAAGCTGCACTCAGACTCCTGATACTACATAGATATAACTACCCTGCTATTCCTGTGCAAATTACAGCTTCAGCCCAGCCTCTGTTTACTCCTTGCAGTGGGAAGGCTGTAATTTGGGGGATTTGCTGGGCTTTTACACATCTGTGTGCCCAGCCAGCCTCCCTGCTGGGCAGCCCTTTAGTCCTGGGAGCTCTTGGGGCATATCTTGTCCATTCAACCCTCCTCCCCTCCCTCAACACAGATGAGGGTCGAGGCAGGACCGCGGGGGGATCCTGTCAGCAGAGCTCTGGCCCACACCGAGGAGCTGCAAGACATCTCCTGATGGACAGGCCACTGAAGCATGGGGAGGAAGCCTTTGAACAGACACCAGCTCTCTAAAAACACTGACCAACTGCATGGCACACTGCGGGTCCTACTTAGCTTTGCCAGAGCTTGTGGTACCCTGGGAAAGTTGTGGGAAGCATAGCTCCCCAAAGAGAAACAGGCATTTCCAGAGTGTATATCCTATCTCAGGCACAGATTTAGGTGTAAATTGCTCCTTGCAGGCAGTAGAGGAAGGCCAGGACAATAAATACCTACTTAGGGGTCTCAGTTAATTGCTTAGAACAAGGTGAGCTGAATCCTCTCTAAGTGATAGTGCTCAGACAATCACGATGATATTTCTGGGGCATTGGATGATTGAAGGCATTTTGGGTTTTTCTACAGACTTTCACTCCATGGCCAGCAAGGTGATTCGACTGAGCTCAGAGGAGGCACAATGTCTCCTCCACAGCTGCTCCTTGCTTAGCTTGTCCTGTGCCAGCCCCAGCAGTGGGTCCAGTTCCCACTGGCAAAGGGTCCAACCAACCCAGAAAACACAGGAACACTGGGCACAAACTTGTGTCAGCAGTGTAACTCTCATTACTGATATAAGCACTTTGGTGCTTGGCCATGATATTTTACTGCCTTGCCCAAGCCTCAAGTAGCTCATCCTTCAGGTATTTGCTTCTGGAATAGTTTCCCCTCCCCCTAGGAGCACATGATGAAGAGACATACTCCACACAAAACTAGAAGCAGATCTAGTCAAAAGCATGTTGCTGTGAAGGAAACCAGCTCCAGGCTGTGCTGGAACCCTGGAATACCCAGTGCTCCCTGCTGAGCCTCAGACACATCATGCCAGGTGCTTCTCAAAAGGCTGGACCAGCCCAGGGCCATGCTGTGAGGCAGCAAACAGGACCTGCTCCAGGACAGAGCAGCTGAGCCCTGGTTTAGTTTATTTTCCTGCTGATCCACCAGTGAAGGCTCACCTGATGCCCACACTACCAGGACTGGCATGTGCTCCCCAGGTCAGCCACTCGCCAGGAACATCACCAGCAAAATAGCAAACAGATGTCATCCAAGATCATTCATAAATATTTCATAGCAGCCTGTGAACCACCCAGTGAAAGACAGAGACCTCAGTGCTGGCTCTGAGCTTATTTCTGAACACAGACAAATGCTTCTAATTGGGTCAGTGGCAGCAACAATAATATTGACAACAACAGAGAGAACAACCAGCTACAGTTTATTTGCTTTGCTGTGGATACCCATGGTAATAAAAAGGAAATTGAGGCTGATGGATAAGAGTTGGTGGAGAGCTTCTGCTCTGTCTTATTAGATTAACACAGAATCCTAAGGAAAGAGGGAGACATGAGGGGATGCAGGTAAGCTGCAGAGAGGAACATTGCTCCAGGGTGCAGGCAGGAGGGCAAAGGGAGCCACGTGGCATTAAGGCATTTGGTGTTTTCGCCCAGATGAACCTGAACAGGAGCCATGGAATGAGGAGGGTAGCGGGATATTTTCCAGGAGTCTAGCCTGTTTGCTGTCAGGTTGAAGAGCAATCCTGAAAACTCACCATTCCACGGGTGGACTCTGTGAACAGGGTGTATTCCCAAAGGGTTCCTGCAAAAATCCCATTTCCTCAACTTTCTCCCAGTGACAGAGATCTCAGTAAATGACAGACATGAAGTGAAGAGGGAGAGGGTACAGGACACAAAGATGTTTCTTTTCCTGGCCTGTCATGTATTTGCCACACACCACTCATTTCTCAGAGGCTGCAGCTCTGTCCCCGTGTCACCAGGGATGATGTGACACTTGATTTGTTGCTGTTTCCAGAGCATTTTGAGGTCTTTGCTTGAAAGGAGCTTTTATTAAAAATTCCTGCATGCTAAGAACTGCCTAGGACTAATAAACATGGTTTAAGAAAAGTAATTTGGGGAGATGACAGCAGCTTGGTTCCGTGTGCTCTTGGGTGCATAATCGTGTGTGTGTATGTGTGTGTATGAGTGTGTGTAGCTCACAAATTCTCTTGAGATCCCCCTCCTTTTGGAAGCAAAAGACTCCCATATAAGCATAAGTCTTGAAATGGCAATATTTTATATGCAAGTATTAATCCTCTCTTCAAGCAGCCCGTTTATTAAAACTCGGCAAGTTTCAATTTTTGAAGCCAGTTTCCCGAGATGTCATTATCCTCCTGCTGCAGCAGATTAGCGGATTGCTAGGAGGATGCAATTTGAGCTCAATTAATTCTGCTTCAAGTCCCAATTCAATGTTGCTAAATAGCACTCCAAACCTCTCATCAGGCTCTCCAGGACTCCACTGCCTCGGGAATGCTGCCTTGAGACTGAGTTTGTGCTGGGGCGGCTCTGCCCCACACCAGGCACTGGTCCTGTTTGCACCACCACTCCCTCTTTCCTAGAGGATTTCTGCAAGATTTTTTGCTCAGTTACTCAGCCTTCTGTCCAGGGAGAAAACACTGGGCTGCTATTGCAAAATGCCAACCCCAGAATTCAATTTGTCTTCTATTTTTTTGTATTGCTTCTCTTAAATCAGTTAAACCATTGGCACAATCCTTTCCATGTCTGCTTGGGTACAGCGATGAGAGGGGAATGGCAGAGCAAAGCAGATAAAGTATGAAGCAGTGAAATTATAAAAATAGACACCTCACAAGCTGGGTTTGGTTTGTTGTTTTTTATTCCTTGGGTAAGATTTGCCTTGACTGACATAAATAGGATTAAACCAGAGCCTTGACTTAACCTGCCAAGCCCAGAGCCTGTGAATCCTCACTCATGTGGTTGGGTTTATGTGGGTGGAAATTGGGCTCCTAGTGTGTGTAAAGTGAAGACTGTGTAAATCACTGCTGGAGCTCATTCTTCCAGGCAGGAATTGTCTTTTCTGTATGTGCCTTTGCAAAACCTGTAAAATTGGGCCGGGACCCAAGACTACCCAAATCATTATTAATCTTGACCTAGTTTACAAACAGGTATCAAGTCCATTTCCTTCACCTCTGTCCTTCATCTCTCTTCCTTCCTTGCTCTCCCTCTTGTGCTCACAAGTACATACTGCATGTCCTTTCTCCTGCTTCCAGCCAGCACCTCTTACGACGAGTCCACCTCATTTATTTGTCTAACAGAAATTCAGATCTTACTGTGATATTCAGCAGCCTCCCAGTCTGATGCACCTACTTCCAGTGGATGCTCAAGAAGGGTGAGTTTGGGTATCATCAGCACAAATATGGAGTAGGTGACTCTTGTAGCTGCTTCTGCTGGTTTTATTTTAAGAAAAGGAGGATCTCTGAAATGCAGACTATCTGAAAGATAAAGGACTGGGGCATGTGGGAGGATGGAGCTGTTTCTTTGGCAAGGGAGATACACAGGGTGTTTCCAGCAGTTGTGCAGAGGGAGGTAAGGACTTGTGGCAGCTGCGGACTCACCATCCTCAGCCTCCTCTCTCCAGATGCCCAAGCTGCACATTTTATGATTCTATGACTGTCCAAGGCACTGGCAGCACAGATGAGCCTTTCTGAGCACAGCTCTTCAGAGAAAGGCAGAAAACACAGCTCCATGAGAAATGTCAGCTTCAAAGGGATTCCCCTGGTGCATTCCAGAATTTGGCCCATCTGGCTGAAAAAATACTTGGTCCCTAAAGGTCAGCACATGTCTCAGCAGTGACCCAGCCAGGGAGCGAAGGGCACAGCTGAGGGGTGTGCTGCAAAGGTCACGCCACTGGCAACCACAGATCCCACACACCAGCAGTCCCCCAAAACACCTCAGTGCACTGTTTTCACTCCCCTTTGCATTTGAGATGGGACAGAAAGCCTCACTTAAATGAGCCTGCAGAGCAGAGCTGGCTCTGAGCATGGGAGTGAAGATGGCAGTGAGGCCTTGATCACTGTGATGGATGGGGAAACCTTGGGAGAGACGCCACTGCCTCCGTGGTGAATGCTTAAGTGCCCTCCCTGGACCTGCTCTCCTGAGCCCTGCTGGGGTGGACCTGTGACAAGGAGGTGACCTGACTCTCACTTGCACAGCCAGCGGCATATGCTCTCTTCCAAAATTTTCTCCTTCCTTGCTACAAAACTTGTGGAGTCAATGCCAATTTCCCTCTTGTCCCACATCATACCATTGAACACACAGGTGTAGATGTCTTGGCTTTCCCAGTAAAGTGTGGGAGTGCTCACAGGGATGTGCTCTGAATCCCCAGCGACTTGCTCAGACCCGCTGGTCCCACTGTGCTCTACGGAGATGGTATCCAAGCAGGAAATCTGCATCATCTGCCATGTCCTGCAGCCCATCCCTGGCTCTGGTGCATCTGTGCAGCATTGGCAACACTGGGAAGAGAAATGCTGGTGGCAGAGAAGTTGCTTCTGAGCTCCATCTCCTCTGCCCAGACCACATTGGTGGAGATGAAAGCGCCCATCTCTGCTGCCAGCACCTCTGGCAGGGACTGGTGCTGCCTGTGTTCTGTTTACTGCCTTGCCCCAGGGCATCACCCACATCTGCTGGGACTTGGCTGCAGCTGAGGGCAGAGCACGGACATGGCAGAGCCCTGGGGGAGCAGCACAGGGCCAGTCCTTCAGCTGTTTGTTCTACCACTGGTGTGCAGAGCAGATAAATGAGGTCAAGATGGGCACAAAGTGGGCTCAGTTGGGTCAGCTGCATCCAGACCACTCTGATGGGGTGAACTACCACATACCTTGTGGCACATGGTACCTCTTGGAGCTTTGCTGTCCCTCTAATGCAGCTGCACCCCAACCCCTCTCAATGGACACTGATCAGCCCCTTCTGCTTGTGAGGCACTTGCCATGGCTGTGGGTGGTTTGTAGTTATTGACTGAAGGGAGCTGGATCAATACACAATCTGTCTTGCCTTTGTAGTTGGGAATCCTCAAAAAAACAGTTAAATGCTTGGACAGGCCCAAAGAAGGATGTTGCAGCTGGGGATCATGACCCTGGCAGATGCTTGCTCCCGTGAGGCCACCCTGCCTTTCCCATATATCCCCACAGGGTGAATCCCAGCTCAAGGGAAGGACTGTGAGCTGCACAGGAAGAGCTCAGATGCCAGCACATGAATATCAGCTTACCATCCTGAGGCAGGAATGCCCTGTGCACAGACCCAGCAGACTGCACCCAGTAACTACCACCTGGAATAGTCTTTATTTTGGAGTGTGATTCCAACCTTGAAGCCTTTCAGTGCCCCAACGGAGCTTAAAGCACCAAGACATCCAATATCCCCAATGTCAGGGCTGTACAGAGCTGTGGTCAGAACCACAACCTTTAACTCAAGAGGCCCTGTGGCCCATGATGCCTTTAAAACTCCTCTTTACATAATAATTTTCCTGGAAGACCCCTGTGGCTTGGAGAAATAATGAGAACATCCACCAAATGAGGAAATGGATGATGCAGAAGGGTTTCAATACTACAGTTTTCCTCCTAGAACTTCCAAGGCATTTTTGTCAGCTTAGATCGACAGCTTCATTCTTTCACTCATTCCTGTGTCAGCCAACCAGCAGCTCATATTGCCCAGCACAGCTGGAAAGAGAGAAAGCAACTTCCAAAAATTGCAGCTCCAAGTCTCATCTCCAGCTCAGGGCAGGTGCAGGAACCCAACAGATCTGATGAAGGAGCAGGACAAGGGATGCAGGGCAAGAGCAGATGAGGAAGAAGATGTTTTTGACAAGGGAAAAAGGAGCAGATTAATGGAGATTTTGTGCTTGTTTTTTTTTTATTTTTCAAATGGGAACTCTGTGAAATTTTTCAAGGATCTTTCCCAGTGGTGCCATAGCACTGGAGATGATTTACCATAAAAACGACCATTACTGACTGACTAAACAAAACTCAGAATCACAGAATATGATGAGTTGGAAGGGACCCACAAGGATCATCCAGTACAACTCTCAGCCCTGCACAGGCCCATCTCCAAAAGTCACCCCCTGCCCCTGAGAGGATCATCCCAACCCTCCTGTAGCTCTGGCAGCCTTGGTGCTATGCCCACTGCCCTGGGGAGCCTGGGTGTTGCCCAACCATTCTCTGGGGGAAGAACTTTGTTCTAACATCCAATCTGACCCTGCCTTGACACAACTCCAGGCCATTCCCTGGGCTCCTGTCCCTGGTCCCCACAAAGCAGAGCTCAGGACCTGCCCTTTGTCTTCCCCTCACAAGGAAGTTGTAGACTGTGGTGAGGTTTCCCACACACTTGTACCTAAAGCTTAGCTGGTGTGCCACCTTCCCCTCATGATGACGATGCTGGAAAACTAGAACACCATCACCAAACCCTTTAAACAGGAGGTTCCACAGGATTGCTCAAGGGTGAGGATCAGCTCCCCAACACCATCCAGAAAGGAAAATCACCCAACATATCTCTGGAGCTATCAGATCCCAAAAGAAAGTGATTTCTTAACACCTCAGGTCTGTCTCTTTTGTGCAGAGCCCAGACATCTGGCAGAAGCACGAGTGGCTGGTGGTGGCCAGCCCTGTCCCCATTGCTGGCCAGCGAGCTGTGCTCCTTGAAACACTGACCACAATTCTCATGCAAATGGTCGGACAAGAGAACAGATGTGAAACATTTGGTTCAGTTCTTGTTGGCTTGTAAAGAAATAATGCAGCGGGAGTGGGGGGGAAAGAGAGGCCAAGCAGGGTTTGGGGGGAGAAAGTTTATAACAATGGTTCTCCCTTGGTGGCCCAAAGAGATGGAGTTTATGTCAGGCTGTGCCAAATTCATATCTCTAAGTGAATGGGACCGGCCCCGTCAAACTTTGAGGTAGGGGCGATACACAAATATTATAAATATGGGGAAGTGTAGAAGCTGTGTCATATCCAGCATGGAGACATCCATCAACCCCTTCCCGTCCTCAGTTTATAAAGTGGTTTCTGATGGTACTTAGACAGTTTACGCCGGCCGTGAGGACTGGCTGGAAAAGCTGACTGCATGCTCCAAGTATGTCGTGTCTGCTCCCAGGGAGCTCCGGTGATGAGGTGCCCTGGCAGGTTTTGTTGATATTAACAGGCAGAAAGAAAAAAATCCATTGGTTCAAAGAACCAGCAAAGTCAAAAGCACAGCTTATGCTCCAGCTGACCCTGAAGGGGAACGGGGTGCTCATCACCCCCCCACACCCCCCCCCCCCCNCACTCCCTTGTTCAGCGCAAGGGATGGGGAAACCAGGCTGGTGGGAAAAAAAATCCCACAGTGACAGCGCATGACGATGCTCCAGCATCTTTGCTATTCTTCATCATGGCTCTGGAACTGCAGAACTCTGCTGATTCATGGCATGGCATACCCATCCAGATATAGGTGTGTCTTAAATGAGTATGAGACCCTTTTTCTGTGAACATCCATGCAGAGAAATCCTTTTTAGACACACTCAGTGAAAACACACGACATGTGCCTGTTGCACAGAGTTGACACAGTGGAAATGCAGGTGCAGGTGCCTCCCACAACCCTACACACCTCCCCCTGCACTCCAGTGGATGCAACACAAATGCTTGCACACAGACAGGAGCATCCCCTGGCACGTACACAGACTGGATCCTAAGCTTGACTTTTCCCTTCTGGATCTGTGTGGATACCTCTGAGCTGGGACACAAGCTCACACCATGAAGGGGGACCTCAGAGATGAGGTTTACTCACCTCCATTACTGCCTGAGCCCTCCCAGAATAGTGCTGCAGGTGCCTCTGACAGCACCCAGGAGGAGAGAAGGGCTCCTGGGTGAATGTGGAGGTCAGGAAGGAAGTAGAGTGGGAAGAGGAAGCCAGGAGTGGGGAATGTCAGATCTTGTTAGTCCATGGCAGATGTGGAGGCCAAGAAGAGCCATCACTGAGTAACAACATGTCCAGACTAACCTGTCCTCATCTCAGCCCTCTTCCCAGTCTAGAGCAGGTGACCACAGCTGCCTGACATGTCCAGATGAGGCTGGTTGAGTGGACCTGTCCAACATCCCCCCAGCTCCACTGCATCCCTTAGCCAAACCTCACGAGCAGCTGTGTTGAGGGAAAGTGTCTGCTTGTGTTCTGTGAAGCACTAAAGATCATGTTTGGAAACAGCCGAGCTGACGACTGCCTGTGCAGCTCAGTAATTACACACTCGGTGCTGTGCTGTACATGCAAATTAGGCCTAAAATGACACTGGGATGCTGTGTTCCCAAGTTGTCAAAAGCTTAATCCTGGGAGTGCCTCCAAGCCCCTCCAGCTCCTGGGACACACTCCCTGGGATTGCCTGTCAGGGTCATGAGTCACACCTCGCTCTGGTTGCATCCAGACCTGATCCCAGCGAGGTGATGGGCTTTTTCATAAGCTGCTGTGCAGGTGTGAGTCCCGGTAAACATGAGCAGGTGGACGTTGACACTCTGCCAAGCACGCAACAGGGCAGTTTTTCCCTCACCAGGATTTTTGGGGTGGGTTATGGTGGCCATCTCCCCTGCTCAGCCATCCCCAGCCCGACCTCAGCGGGTTCTGCTGGCATGACTTCACCCTCTGCTGAAGCTCAACCATCCCAGTGGGTTTCAGCATGGCCTGGCAGGAGCATGGGCTGTCTGAGGATGGGGTGCTAAGAATACACTATTCAGCCCAAACTCCCGGGGTGATGCAAGGAGGCCAATTTCCCATACAAGGCAGGAATGTGCGTCTCATTCCCCCTTCCAGCAGGAACCAGTGCTATGTTACTGCTTTGCTTCCTTTTAAAGTGCTCTCTTTAGCTCAGCAAAGCAAAGAAGAGGAGCTGTCACCACCTCTCCTCAGCTGAGACGGAGCAGCGGGAGCAGCAGCACAGGGTCTCCTGGAGAGGGGTATCCAGGGATTTGCTGGGGCACCCAGGGGTTTGCTGCTGTGCTGGGGCTGCATCACTGCCCCTCTCTGCCTGTGGTTACACCGCAGGGCTCAGTGTTTTCTGGGTGTTTCACAAACCGCAGGAGCACCACGGGGCTCTGGGCTCAGATCCTGGCGCTGGGTCAGTTGTTTCCAGGTATGGTTTCAGCCCTTCTGAGCAGAGGCAGATATTCCTCTGGATGCATGGAAAGAGCAAGGCATGAGGCACAAATTGATACCTCCACATGTACCATTGCTGTACCAAAGGGAACATTATCCCCTAAAACCTGCTGTGAAGGGAGGAGTTCAGAGGCTTTACACCCAGGCCTTCATTGGTGGCTCTCCAGCTATTTTTCCCAGACTTTTGGGAGACTGATTCAGCCCTCAGTGCTCTCCAAGTGTTGCCTGATATCCAATAAAATCAGTATAAAGAGTGCTCTTAACCTCAGAGCTGCTTGAATGAACCTTCACAAAGAGACAAGGCATTTTGTGGAGGTGAGTGTGGGCAGCTCCCACCCTCACATCGGGTGCACCTTGTCCCCAGTCCGGTCACTGGGGTAATTTTCTCCAGCTGACATGTCTATCCTGGACTGGGAAAACCTTACCAAGTGTTCTTCAACAAAGCAAACCCTTCTCCACAACTCACACCACTTTCTCCAAAAGCACATATTTAACAGAAACAAAAAGTTTTATCAACACTCTGTAGCCAGCCTTCCCTGTGTGTTTAATGTAGAACCATAAATGCAGATTTAGGGTTTAATTTTCCCTGAATTGTTTTCATTGCCTGGCTTGGCTTTTTTCCTTTCTTTTTTTGTTTCTTCTTTTTTTTTTTTTTTTAATGGAGAATAATATTAAAAAGCACAAAAGGCCTGGAAGGTATTTATTGTTGTTCCAGCCTGTAGCCACTCACAACCGTATCAAACCCAGCACAAGGAAGCATGCAGAGCACAAATAAAACGAGACACAAACAAAGGTAATAAAAGAGACAAGTATCTGTTTCAAAAGCACTGGAAGAGCAGCAGGAGTGTAACTACTTCATGTTCCAGCTAATATAGCTGTCTGGAGTGATCCTCAGGAAGCTATACCAGGGAGCAGTTTATGGGTTTCCCTTGGAGAGCTCTTGTAAATATTTGCTTGCAGCGGCTGAGGGCCATTGGGAATGCTGGGGAGGTGTTCATCATCCTGGGCTGCCAGTCCAGCAGCAATCCCACTGCTTGGAGTACCCAGAGAGCACACCCAGCACTGTAGGCACGGAGATGCAGACAGGGTCTCACAGGCCATCTCAGGATGTGCCCAATGCTGAGCTATTCCAAATGGTTTTTCCATGGATGAGTGATGCTGATGCTTAAGCACTCGGGTGTAACAGGTTGTTTCAGATGTGTGACTCCCTTGTGTGTGGATTTGTGCTGAACTGCCTGTCCTGGCTCTCCAGGTGGCAATCCATCTCTTCCTGGAGCTCCTCGTTGCCTGGGAGGAGGGGGATGTCACTCCAGCCAGCACAGAATGACATGATGCCTTTCCCTATCTGATAAAAGCCAAGGTGAGAGCTGGGCTTAGAACCCAGACCCCTCAATGTAGCTCCTAGACCTCCACGTAGCACCCAGACCTCTCAGTGTTGCCCCAGAGCCCTCAATGTACCACCCAGACCCTCAGTGTGCTTTCCAAGCACTTGCTCTTCAGGCTCACGGCCCTTGGCAATGAAATGACTCCCACTAAGGTCCCATGGAACTGCCCTGCCCAGGGTAAAGGGGTCCTTGCCTGCTCTTGGGATGCACAGAGGGGATTATTATGGTGCAGACAGGGTGGGTGGCTGTTTGCCTGTGGGATATGTTGCCCCACATGCCTTGTGTGTTTCAGCTGGCTGAGGCATCCAACAGATGTGGTGCCAGTCCCCTGAGTGCTACTGAAGGAGGCCCATGGGCTGCTTCTCCGCTGGACCTGCCCCTGGCTGGGCACCAGAAGTGGGCTGGCAGCACTGGAGAGATCCCTGGTCATTTGGGCTGCAGGAGAAGCTGTGGTGAGCAGGCACCCAGCTGAGCATCACAGCAAAGCACTGAGGCTGCCAAATTCACCCTGACTCTGCTGCATCCCAGCCTGTTCCACCATCACAGCAGCCTGAAGCACTGATGGGCCACCAAAACCACAACTGGGAGTTCTGGCTTCAGTAAAGAGGGGAGAGGTGTGACCCTGCTGGCCCTGGGGGGGCCATAGCCCACTCCAGACTTTGGAAACACTGCTGCAGCTGCTTTCATGGGAGCCATCAATGAGCTGACATCATGCTCTGCCCTCCTGTATGGCAGAGGCATCATCCTGAGTGGGATGGGAACCTTGGGAAGGGCAGGTCCAGAAATCAGGACCCTGTCTGAAGCAGACAGGCAGTGTCAAGCTCCTGCTGGGGCTCTGAATCCCATTCAGTCTCCTCCTCTTACCGGCTCTTATTAATTCATGCTCCTGATCCGAGGCTTCCCAGATGTCCTCATGTCTTGTGCCAGCTCTCTAATCAAGTTGGCCTGTTCTCCATCCCTGCTGGGCAGGAGGTATCAGGTACAAGGTGGACAGAGTGCCAGGGAACAGGTACAGAGACACATGGCCTCCTGCCTCAGCCAAAGCAGGACTCAGATTTCATCCCCTTTCTGCTCCCAGGTCTGCTTTCTTTTTAGGCACAGGCATTGCAAATTCTGCAACAGATCAAGTAATTTTGTCATGTTAAGTGGGTACAGAGTGAAAACACTCCCTAAAACCATCTTTTTCTTCTTGTCTTTTTTTTCCTGGGCTGTATGATGTTTCCTGTGCATACTCTTGTCCATCAAAAAAAGTATTAAAACCAAAAGCACAATCCTATCTCTACATTTTTAGTGTCTCTGGCTCAGCATTTCAAGATACCTTTTCAACAAAACCCCCAGCACTGGAGACACCTCTCAGCTCTCCAACCCATTTCCAGCAGCCCTCTCTGCCTGCTCAGCCCCTGTGGGAATGCAGCTCCCATTCCTGGTGCCCTCATGGCTCCACCACTGCCCTGCACACCCTCAGCACATGCTGCACCTAAGGAGGTTCTGCTGACCCCATAAGAGAAAGGCCACAATTCTTTTATAATAATTGGGAGCTTTCAGCTGGGACCTCTCTGGGCCTGGCTCTGTGCATCCACAAATACTCTGCCCCCAAAAGCTCAGAATCCACTGGGGAGCCAGCGAGCACCAGGATAAGGCCAGCAGCCTCAGTGCTCCCACCACCACTGCCAGCCCAGGGCTGGGGACATCCCAGAGCTTCCCAGGACACAGCAGCTCATCCCTGTCACCCCATCCCAGCTCCAGAACATTTCCCAGCAGCGAACCCCTTGCCACACCTCACCAGCTCTCCAGGACAATGCATGTCCCTACAATCTGGAGGCAAAAAGTCCTTGAACTTTCAAAGCGGGGAGGGGGGGAAAGCCCAGGAGATTACTGAGATCAATAGAGGATTTGGGGAGAACAGGAGCCGGCCATTGCCTCCTCCCTCTCCTCCAGCTCTCAGATCCTTGGCCACTGCTGGCCTGTCCCCATTAGCCATTGTTCCTATTCATTTTAGATGAAGAGGCTTTTGTTGCAGGAGCCCATGCGGGGTCACATCGCCCCTCGGTTATCAATCTGTTTCTCTCTCCTCTGTCCCATTCTCCATCTCCCCGGTACAATGGGATGTTTTCTTCGGCAGCAGCTTCCTGACAGGCAGCAGTTCCCTTTGCCTTCAGACCTTATAATCACTTGTTAAGCTGTGCTAGCCTCGGGCTCCCCAGTCCCTTTTCCACCATACTCCCAGTTTAACCCCTGATCCCATCTACGCTACGGGTCACTGGGAAAGGGGAAAAAATACAGCCATCCCAGCGGGGCCGGCGCGGGCTGTGCATGCACAAGGCATCCGAGCTGCAAGCCCTTCCCTTTCCTCATTGTATGAAAGCACCTGGAAATAGGCGGTGCAAGTGGAGTCTTCAGCTCTTGTTTGCCAAAAAGACAGACGGTTTGGGTTGCTCAGTTTAAGCCTTTGCAAACCCACTTGCCAAAGGGCTCTCTCCTGGTAATAAGTAGTTTGTTCAGTGACCCCATGAAGGGCATCGCGAACCAGCCCATTTGGAGCAGGAAACGTTGCTGCTGCTGCTGCTGCTGTTGGAGGGAGATTTTGGCACCAGCAATGCTGGGAGAGGAGCCTTGCTTGCTCTCTGCAGCAGCAGCACCCGGAATGACTCTAGCAGTGGAGCATTGCTGGGGGGAGGCAGGAGGGGGGCAAGTAATAAAGTAGTAAATAGATAAAAGCCGAAAGGAACAACCAAGCGAGTGCAAACAGGACCATGGAGGAAAGCCTGCCAGGACCATCCCAGGGCTGAGCCCGTGCCAGCAGCAGGATTGGTGCCAGGGAGCTGTGAGTCACGGACACAATGCACAGCCCCGCACGCTGGGGTGGCCAGGCTCCCTCCACCCTGCCAGCCCACTGGGGACAGAGACCACACGCCCATGTGCCCACCACGGTATGCAGAGCTGCCCTGGACCCCCAGGGATCTCAGCACCCTGAGGCACCCCCTGCTACCAGCTTCGAGTCTGTGATGTGTGTAGGGAAAGGCTCTGAGATGGGCAAATCGATCAACGTGGCACAAATTTAAGGTGAAAAAAAGAGGCTGTGCTAAAAATGCTAAGTAAGTCGGTTGTGCAAGAGGCTGAGTAAAATGAAAAGCACCTTTTTCTCCAGCTCTAAGACATTAAAAAAATCCTAAGTTATCCCTGAGAAGGGCTATTTTTGCAGCAGGGCTAAAAGAGATAAGAAGTGTAAGTTCTCAGCACTGGATGTCATGACGTCAGCCACATTAATTTTTCTGGCTTTATAGTACAGCGTTCATCAAATGGTCTTTGTAGCAAGAGAAACTCACCCAAAAATAAGGCCCAAACCACTCTGCTAACAATCTCAGATTTGCAGCTCTTCTAACAGAGTCCATAGCAAAGCAGGGTACTATGGCTTTCACAGAGGGGTGAAACTCTGCACTATTTCCCTGTATTGCCCTTTCTAAGGTGTAAGACACTTTCCTTCTCAGAGAGCTGTTGTTGGCTGTGGAGCCACCAGTGCCTTCAGCCCCATCAGGCAGAAATGATGAGTCATGGTCTAAAAAAAAATCACAAGTTTGCCTTAAATATCGTAGGGCTGTTTTAAATACAGATATAATTAGCTTATTGCTTTCTAGACACCGAAACTTTTTAAATAGGCTCTGGTCATATTTTCCCTAGGCAACTAGTAACTTCTTAAAGGAAAGCTGAGATTCTCACCAGTGTTTCCAGGAAAAATGCTGCAAGCAGGAGTCCTGTGATACAATCACAGGAGAGACACACTCTACACTCTTTCACACTAATTTCACTTCTGTTTTCTGGTTTTCTCCATTTGAAACCACCATTTATTCAAACAGAAAATGTAGCATTGTTCTAAGTGTCTACGAAAAAAGTATCATAATAACCAGCATAAAGAAGTCAAACCACTTTGCATTGATCGTGCTCCTTCTGCAGGGCCCACTCCAAAGCCCATTGATGTCAGCAAAGTCTTTTCATTGACTTCAATGAGCTGGATCAGAGCACAGATTTATAAAGGCGTTTAGGTTCCTAATGATGTAAGTAGTTGCCTAGAGGTGTTGGGGGCCTAACCTGCTTATAGCCTTTTGTAAATCACACCAGGCATCTACTTACATGTTGGAGCATTGGAATACCTGCAACGCTACAGTGTCTTGAAGTCACCAAACACACCGAGCTGGAATTGCACTCATTGATTTGGATAAAGTGATCTGGCTGTGTTGCAGCTGGGCTGGGCATGGGTTTGGAAATCCATATATTCAAGACAAGTTTCTTTTCCTAGACAGGAAAGATGCCATAAAGTTGAGAGAAGATCTAATAGAATAATTCATTGCAAATAACATTTGTTATTAATTTTGGCCTGTTTACTATTTGGAACCACATTTTTATTAGCCAGCCAGCTCTGCAGATGGCTGATTATAATTCATTGCAATTTCCCTCCCCCTTTTCATTGAATAATTTGTGGATACACCAGCTTTATTTCCAAGTAGTTGAAGTTTAATTCCTCGGCTAGGTCCACACCAAACAGAAGGAGGAAAAAAAAGACCTAAGTCAAGTGTTTCATGTGCAAGTTTGTTTAAAAATTCTATAATCTATGACAAACATTTCAAATTAAAAGGGCATTCCCACAGGCAATGAAATAATGAAGCCCTTAGAATCAGGCAGCCGAGGCATGAAGCTGAGAGCTATTTCCACATTTTATGTACTCTCAAAGGAGAAGAGCAAATTCCGAGAGCAACATCGTGTTGTGTTTGTAGATATTTCTTACCAACTGCAGGCCAGATTCTGCAGCCAGCCTAGGGGCAACCTGTGCAAGTGAGCTGGGAGAAGTCTGATTTTGGGTCTTTCTGTGCTGTGTTCAGTACAGAGCTCAGTGTAGCTGTTGGCTGTGGCAGTACAACTGTTTTACACCCATGTCAGTGGTTTCACTGCATTTAAGGAGGACTGTTCTTCCATGTAAAGGAATGTGTAAGTGTGGATATGAACGCTGGGCAAACCAGGAATTTGTTCTCAGGTCCAGAGGGAATGGGGGGGGGGTTGGAGCGGGGAATTGAAAAATCTGAGTGGACGGACAAACAGCTGGACAAGGCACAGTCAGACGGACACTGAGGGCTTAACACACAGCACAGGCTGGATGGAAAAGTCCTGCAGAGTCCGCCTGCCAAGCGAGCCTGTCCGCGGGCAGCGGGGGCTCCCACTGGGGCTGCAAAGCAGGCAGCACCGACAGCAAAGCTAACCCACATCTCCTCTGTGCCCTACGGGACATCCCCGCACCCCCAGGAGACCCTCAGGGCAACCGCGCACCCTCCGGGACAGAGTCCTGGACACCCCCGGCACAACCTCAGGGCATCCCTGCCCCCCGGCACAGCCTCCTGTGAGGCTCTCGCATCCCTCTCCCCCCCGCGATACCCTCCCGGCCATCCCCGCATCCCCCGGCACAGCCTCAGGGGCATTCCCGCATCCCTCTACCGCCGGGACAGCCTCCCGACCACCTCCGCACTTCCCGGGACAGCCTCCAGAGCATCCCCCGCGCCCCCTGGGAGAGTTTCCAGAGTCATCCCCACATCCTCCGGGACAGCCTCTGGAACATCGCCGCACCCTCCGGGAC